>JAHWFP010157075.1:3872-15204 GCA_023313725.1 Lithobius niger | reverse complement strand
CGTTGTTTGTATTTTTATGTAGCACTGCTTGGTTTGCCTTCACATAAACTTCAAGATATAAGACACTGACGCTATGGCGCCGCGCTACAATGGTTTACAACCTCGACAATTGAACTGATGTGATGTTTGTTGTGATGATTGTTGCCTAGCTTGGCGCGAGACACTAGCGTGTGTCTAGATTTACTAGATGATTAATTAATAATTTAAAATTATACTGTCGCTGTGACCCTGTTGTGAGGCTGCAGCATGAAAATGCCACTTGGGACACTCCAAGGGGCTAGTGACTTCTACCCAACCCTCAAGACGCAGGGCATTTCAAAGGTCATCACCTGGCAGAGACTGCTGGAGTCTATCACGCCCCTACCCCAGTTGCAAATGCAGGCCACTGTGCTGCACAGTGTATAACAGCTGGAGAGTCGAGTCACTAGCCGAACCACAAACCATGCAAGCATAATCAAGCTTGCTGCGGGAAAGGGGTCGGTAGAAGTGCAGAATGGCAGTGTGATCTGCAACCCGTGAAGTACCCAACAGAACCCAAGATGCACTCGGAAACCCTTTTCTTTAAGTTGGAACAAGTGAGGAGGCCAAGACAATCTAGAATCGAACACCAGACCCAGGAAACGTGCCTGCGGGACTGCTAGAATTTGCGCCCGTCCCAAGTGCAAGCAAGAAATCTGGGTGCTTTGTCCGTTGACGACTAAAGTGGACAGATGCTGTTTTGTCCGGAGGTAACTGAAAACCATTAATAACTGCCAGACTCTGGATTCTGTGAATCGCCAGCATCCCTATCGTTCGCAGGACTGCATAAGAGCTCATCGAAAGTGGAGACCGACGTCATCAACAATGACTGGGCAACAGTGGCTTGCTGGGCAATGGGGTTGTTCCCAGTGGCAAAGAGTATGACACTGAAAATAGATCCCTGGGCACACCATTCTCCAAAGAACATAGGCAGGAATGAATTGTCCCAACATGTGCATGAATATAACAGCCCGAGAGGACAGTCGAAAGGAACAGCAGCGTCCATCCCCTCAATCCATTTTCGTAGAGGTTACAGAGAACCAATAATGCCAGATCGTGTCGAAGCTTCTCATACTCAAAAAAGCCTTGAACCAGATGTTGACACTGACGAAAAGCCTCCCTCGTGTCTGATTCAAAGGCAGCCAGATGAACGATAGTTGACCAAAACCATTGAAAGCCACACTGGGAAACGGATAATGACTCCAGCACCCAAACCAACGTCTCTCTGAACATCCATTTCGTAAGTTTACAGACACAGCTATTAAGAGAGATTGGGCATAACTGGAAGAAGAAATCGGGTCTTTTCCTGGTTTTACAAACGGAATTACCATTGCCGTTTTCCATGCAGCTGTAATAGAGCCCTCCGCCCACACATCGTTCAACATCGTATACAAGGCAGAGACATATAATTCATTAGCTGACAATGAAAATCATCAGGAACTGGGGTGGAGTCATGTGACTTGACCAAATCTGAATTAAATTCCTGCCAGGTTAATCCTCCCTATACTTAATCTTGAGGAAACCTGGATCATAATGGTTACCACTCGAGACCCAAGAAACGCAGATGCGAGACAATCAGCGATATCCGTCATGGAAGAGATCACGGCATTTGCCACCCATAACTACTCAACCGGTGTAGACACATTTCTCCCTGAGATTTGGCAAACCTTCTTTCACTCCTGCTGGGCTGGTGTACGCGTGATCGACGAAACATAATCCTCACGGATGAGAAACGGATGAATTTTAGCAACAGGTAAAAAAAATCAAACAGCTTCAGCTTCATACGTCATTCAGCTTTATTTCAAAGAAATATTGCAACCTTTTTTTTTTTAATTTCATTTTCTTCTGCCATATCGTATTTTTAGCCGATATAAAATCAAGTATTATATTGTTCAGACTTATTTCAAAGAATGTTCCTACATATTTCACTCGAATCGCTTCACGCGTTTGAATTACCGTAAACCGCTTTCTGGATGTCATTTTGGGACGCCATCTTGAATTTTCACACAATTTTTGATGAAAATGTTATTCTGCATATTTCAAACGAGTCTGCGTTTAATCTGATGACCTCTGTAGAAATGCATACGTCGTTCAGCCTTATTTCAAGGAAGTATTTCTACCAAGTTTCGTTCAAATCCTTTCATGCCTTTGGCCTTAATTGCGGAATAAAAAGAAATAGTTTTTTACGCCATTTTCTTCCGTCATTCTGAATTTTTAGCAGGTATACGTATGTAGTTCAGGATTATTTCAAAGAATGTGCCTACCAAATTTCACTCGAATCACTTTATGCCGTTGGCTATAACTACCATAAACGCTTTTTTGGACGCCATTTTGAACCGCTATCTTGAATTTTACCAAACGCAGAATAGGACCGTTTTTGATGAATATGTTAATTCTGCACGTTCCAAACCACTTTTTTTGATGACCGATTTAGAAGATGTACGCCAAAAACCATTTTTAGATCCCAATTTGGTCCGCCATTTTGGATTTTTAAAACACGTAAAAAATTAAGCACACAGCCTTACATCACGGAATATTCCTATCATTTCCTTTGAATCCGTTCATTCCTTTGGCCGTAAGTGCGGACAAATAAACAGACAGAGCAAAGAAACATCACAAGACTAGAATGTTTTCTTTACACCAATGCGAAAAGGAATGATGCCGCTCCTACTTTGATACAGGTTACAAAATACCAGAAAATAGGAAAAATTACAAGAAAGTATTCCCCCCAAAATAGAATGAATACTACAATATACGCAGGTCTGGTGCCGTTTCTCGCGGGTTGTTCTCAAGAATTTTTATTGCCAAATTTGTTTTATTGTTTTGAAATTATTACGTGTTTTTTTAAAATTTAAAGTGCAAGAGAACTTCGCAAAAAACTAATTAGAGGAAGCTTACACAATCATTCTACCATTCCACTGATGCTTTTCTTTATCTTTATAAATAAATAAAGAAATAAACAAATGAATAAAAATAAATAAAAAACCCAATTAACTCCAATAATTTTCCGCTTTACAGGTCAAGTTATTTTCTATTTTCAAAACGAAAATTTAAATTTAATTTTTTTAAATGCACATTTTTGAGGCTACAAATATATATTTTAACTTGTCTAATCGAAAATGAACTTCCTGATCAAATATCTACATTTGCATATCAATGTCTTAATTACGGTAACTTTTTGTGCTAGTGCCTGGCTGACGGAAACTGCGCTTCAAAATCGGGATTAAATTAATTTGGCGGCGTTGTAAGTCTTGAGTGGGACTTCCGGCTAAGGGGAGGAGGTCACGACATAGCGACCGCCGACCAACGGACGAAACCAATTATTATCTTGAAAAATATACGATTAATAAAATAGCATCCAGAAACTACCTTACATGCTAACTAATAATGGCTAGATTTTAAATGCTTTTAATCCGAAGCAACTGCTTTGAGTGCTGCAGTGTCATTTGCGGTTGTTGTATAATTAGCAGCAGGCGCCAGTAAAGGCGGGTTCTACCTGTCATCCAACAGCAAAAAACGACATGTTTTGATGCTGACTCCCAATTGAAAGTCTATTATTATTAAGCGACGAAAAACAGCAGTCCTACTTGAAGAACCGGAGTTTAACGTACTTAGTTGTTAAGGGAATTAAAAAAAGATATTTCATAGGCGTAACGAAGGAATAGAAGATGAGTGGTGAGTAATCCAAAACTGGGAATAGGCTCCCAAGTTGAGAATGGTTCGGCCCTTCAAAGGAGTGATATCAACAAACTAAAACATTCACCAAGTCAGTTCTACCGAAAATGCAGATGTTAAAGGAAAAATAATGGCAATTTTACTTATCATGGGTCTTATTTTTTATTTAAATACTAGAGGAAGCCCGTGCTACGCACGGCTGTTCTTAGATACACAGTTTGCAACACTGGCACGGTTTGGATGCTCATGTTATGGTGATGTTTTACCGAATTCAGTTTCTTCAATACAATTTTGCAACGAATTTATTTCGAAGTTATTGCTAGCTTAGTGTTGGGAGGGGGGGGGGTAGAGGGGGATCCAGAGAGCTAAGTCCGGAGATCGGGACCTAATCGAATGACAGCACAAAAATGGTGAAGCGTATAGAGCAGGAGACGTTAAGAAAATTCTTAAAATAAGTAAAACAAAAAGACAAAGTAAAACAATCCAGAAAGCGAAGTGAGGAGAATGACAGCGGGAGATTAGGACCTAACTGAATGAATGCAAAAAAAAAAAACGCTAAACCGTACAGAGCAGGAAGTAAAGAAAATTCTCAAAATAAACGAAACAAGAAAACCCACATAAAATGGGGGGAGATCCAGAGAGCGAAGTGAGGAGAGCGGCTGCAGGAGAACAGGACTGATTGAAGGAATGCACAAAAGCGCTAATCCGTACAGAGCAGGACTGGAAGAAAAAATACTTAAAATAAGTGACACAAGAAAATCTACATAAAGGGCCCCCGCACACCAAGCGTTAAGTCGCGCCACCAGGTCGCTGCGGCCAACGAGAATGCTTATGGTATAGGTAGTACCATGCACTTGGCCGCCGCAACCAGTCAGTCGCAGCGGTCACTGCGATCCCGGGCAGCGTGCAGGCAACCACAGGGCGACCATACTTGCTCCGTTTTCATTTTTCACCACGTGATCGAGAATTATCAATGAAAAACGGACGTAGCCACGCGGCACGTCGCCGTGTTTTTTGGGCCGCGACGACCACTGGCCTCACAACTTGGCCGCCCAGTGCGTGGGGGCCCAAAGTGTGATATTAACACAAATTATAAGCGACGTGTAGTTCCTGATTTTCGGCTCTGGCGTCACTTATACTTTGCAGCACATGCAGCACAATTTATCTGAATAAAAGAAAATCTACATAACTTGGACCAAGTTGCAAAAACAGTAGCAAGACGACTTACTAACGTGAAAAGAAGAAAGGTGGTCTGATTGATACGTGACGAAGATAAGAAATCTCAGTATTGTTGTCCAGAGAAAACCAAGAGGACCACTGACCTGTATTTTAGAATCTTCATTGCCGGTGAATTTTATTAGTAAATGTGGCGAATGATATAGACAAAGAGAAGTGAAAGAGGTACAAGTTATCCTTTGTTTATTAACTGAAACCTGACGAAAAACGCGCATTACACTGATCATTGTTTGATCGTTTGACTGATAGTCTTTGGTGTGGAAATGTTCGTTAGCAGCATAAGATTTGCACAAGAAATATCCTCGACCGAAGCTAGATGACGCCGAATGAGCAAGCGCTTGCGAGCAACTCGGCCAGTTAATAATTATCTGTTCCGTGGGTGTATATTGTCGGGAAACAACAGATACAATTCTATGTTATCAACATGTACTGCGGCCTTTCTGGCGAAATTAGGTACCACTTTCTTTTTGAACATAAGCTAATATCAGCTAAATTAAAACCAAGCATTAAGGTGTACGAATGGGTCGAAATATCCGATCTGGACTTTGGTCCAATTTCAACAGTTCAAAACCTAAGCAATCAGGCAAACCTATTTGGAACCACTTAGAACCACAATTCCGTATCTAGACCCACTAGAAATGTCTTAAGAAATTACTTAATTATACGAATGACACGCCAGGAAGGTTTGATGGTTTTCTCCAGATAATAATTGGTTGTTTTTCTCTAGTGTGTCTGGCTAAGGATTGCTAAGTAATGATGGCCACAAACGAGACTTGTTTTCCCGATTTGCAATAGAACGCGTGACCCTGTCGGTTGCTAGGGAAACGCGAGTTTAATTTAATCTAATTTTCGAAGTCCGGTTGTATGGCATTTGAAGAAAGGGTTGCCCTAAGTGGAGCGTGGTTGATGGCTAAAATATAGTATTCAGCCCCGTCAGGCAATGAAAGCATAGTGTTAACTTTTTCGTCGATTTGGATTAATTCGGTCATTACTTCATCGCAGCTATATTTTTTTTAATGTGTTTTCTCTCTCTCTTTTAATATTTTTATTTCTTTTGGCTTAAGGGTTCAACGCAAGCCTCAGGCATTTTCAAGTTTCAACTGTTTATACTTAGCGATAAAGGAAAATTGGACACATTTCAAAAGAAGGAAAGTTAAGATGAGTTGAACTGAGTTGAGTTTATTTTCAGTACAGTTTACAAGGAAAACATTAGTAAATGACTAACGTCACACTACAAGAGCAAATAGAAACCGGAACACATTCTCAAAATCAAAATAATAATAATAATAATAACAAAAGTAGAAAAGAGAATGCCACAAAATAAGAAAAGTTGTTAACGTTAACTCATAGCTGAATAATCTTGATAATCCAATCGAGTTTTGATCTAACGCCCACTTAAATGTTTTTTAAACAATGTCAGCCCAATACTAAGTTTAATTTCAGTAGACAAGGAATTAGCAACTTTCGGGTGTACGACATAAAAACAGAATTCATTCCTGTGTGATATGAGCCCCGTTTTTACGAAAATTAATAAGGGTTCCGTAGACGTACAAACGGCAGCCAGTCAGAATGCCTTACTGTTGATACAGCGGAAAACAGCGATCTCGTTGCTTTTTTAACATAATCATTCTGTATAAGTTCGGTTTTGAAGCTTTTACCGAATCAATGGCATTCATGTTGGTGCCATCCCAACAGTAACACTGAATATTGTACAATAGAGTGGGCCATGGCAAAATCAAATATTTGTAACGTGAAACAATTTTTCTAAAAATAAATTTTGCACGGCTGACACGAGCAGAGTATTAACAATCCAGAGATGCTCCCAGGTATTTGACATCATTAACACTTTTAATTTTTAAGGAATTACACTGTTAAATAAAGATAGTAGCTAAGAGGTGTTGGATGCTACGTTTGCAACATTGGTACGGTTTGGTTGCTCATCATACGTCTATGCTTCGCCAAAGTAAGTTTCTTCAATACCTTTTTCGCGCACATTGATTTTGGTTCGCTTCACGCATTCAATCAGTACACCCTTCAGTCATCCCTCCCTTGGTTATGTAGATAACTTGTGTCCCTTCTTTACTACTCTACTGAGAAGTTACTTATAGTACAGTTATTGAATTTCAAAGAGTAATTGCTAAACAAAATGACGTTTTAAGGCCAAGTCAGCATTTCCAATTTGTGCACTACAACAGCTTGATATGCCATCTAATGATGGAAGTGAAGAGCAGTCAAGTATCCAGGTATTATGTTGTAAATCACAAATGTCAAAGAAAGATTACATTATCTCCCATCTAGCAGCAAATGTTGAAACAATTATTTAATAGTAAAATTCACCAAATTCTTTCAAAACATTTCTTCGAGTGGCTAGTGTAAGGCAAAACAAACATTTTTGGAAAACGTGTTTGAATTTCAAGGCCGATTTCCTAAAAGTACATTTCAAATTACTTATAAAATTCAAGAATACTTCCTAATGTTAAGAGTTTTATAATAACGCTTATATGTACACAATATTTTCTTAAAACTCGGCATAAAATGGAGTTCTGAAAACCATAATTCCTCTATCAAGCGAGAAATGCTATAATACGTATTGTTAATTTATTTTGTATATTGACAGAGCAGAAATATGTTAAAAATTATGGCTCCGTTGTTTTTCTTCGTTTATTACTAATACTAGCGGAGTCGCTCGCTTCGCTCGCTCGCTCATTCCGCGTCGTCTCGTTCCACTCGAGGAGCCTTCATGCTGCAACTCTTGTGCTGCTGACAGACATTCTACGTCTAAAACGATCAAGCAAATGGTCAGAGTGCAGTACGCGTTTTTCGTAAGGCTTCGCTGCTTAAACAAATGATAACCATAAATCATTCCAACACTCTGGCCATCCGAGAGCTACGTGCGCGTCGATCCATGCTTCCAATAATTTCTTTGATTCCAAGAGCATCACAAAATAATGTGCTGATTATTTCGACGCAAACTAATTGTAATTACTGCTCATAGTAATTCGTCGATCACATTCCTAAGCGCGCCTGTATTTCGTCTACATCATTCAAAACATACGATTTGTTTGTTTGCACATTTGCACATCTTCTCCTCCAGAATTAATCCCCAGTGAAGGTGAGAGATGAAAGATTGACAGAGAGCAAAGCGAGACACATATTGAAAAAGTTTACTTTACGTGGAAATCGCTTGCCCTGCTCGCTCAATCCACGCACCTCCGTGCTTCAGAAACACGAATGTTTGGCACCGTTTTAAAACCAGGTTTCCATGCATCAAGTCAGTTGCTACAAAACTTGCTTTGCTCGAACTGATTATTTCGATGTACTGATTGCTTCGACGCAAACTAATTGCAAATGTTGCTCACAGTTCGTTCGTCACATTCCTCAGCATACCTACATTTCACCTACATCATTCAAAACATACGATTTGTTTGTTTGCACGTTTGTACGTCTTCTCCTCCAGAACCCTACGAAGGTGAGAGATGAAAGATTGATAGAGCCATAGGAGTTGAGTTGTGTTTGGATGGATAAGCAACTTGAGTAAACCGGGAGTTTAAGAGCGCGGCATCAAATGACGTACCGCTACGCCAATCGGCACTCTCGACCGCATGATCGGAAATTTACACCCAACGCACTAGGTTTTATCCCTCTAAACCATCTTTCAACATGGCGGAGAAAGCAGACGACGCCTAGTATAACCCCGTACTAAACTGGTATAACGGTACTAAATTAGATTTAGTATTTTTTTCAATTTTTCTGCTGCTACGACATTTTAACTTGATTAAACTTACTGTTGACACAAGAAGATGACTCATTGTACACCGGTTTTCTTGCAAATATCATGCATTCATAATCACCCCGTCTCGTGTTACAAAAATACGATATTACTTCCCCAACAATTGGCGTTAAGGTTTCGTTTGACTGTGAAACTTTGTTACAAAACACAATGGCACCTACGCCTGGCAATATAACAATCTCTTATCTTACCTACGTTTGATACATCATAAACAAGGTAGTACAGGGCGTATTTCACAGAAAATTCCACCCCCTATTCCATTCGTCTACGAGCGGATCAACCGCGATACCTCATGGCGGCTTGGTTAGACGGAAGTAGCAGACGCGCTTTGTATTCTGGGTACATTCATGAGTCACGCTTGCCATCGAAGACTACGCACTTCGGCTGTGCATTTCAGCTGGGAGTTGCTTATCCATCCAAACACAACTCAACTCCTATGATAGAGCAAAGCAAAACACACATTGAAAAGGTTTAGTTTACGCGGAAATCGCTCGCTTTGCTCGTTCAATCCACGCACCTCCGTGCTTCAGAAACACGAATGTTTGACACCGTTTTAAAACCAGCTCTAAACGATCTGTTTTTTCCATGCATCAAGTCAGTTATATAAAAAACCATTATTAAGATCTATATGTGGTGTGTTGCAATATACGTCGTCCTTTTAGGTTATTTTTTCCGTGCATCCTTTTCCAGATCATCTCGCTTCGCTCGAGGAGGTTTTCAAGAACAGACTATGACGTCATGAACAAACATCATGAGGGTTTAAAAAAACTTTGACGTTAGTTTTTCAGGCTCTTTCGCTTATTTGAGGGTCATAATATCAAGTTACAGCGTTGAAAGTAGGCCTATACTGAGCGCAATTTAGTTATCTTTCGTTTGGTCGTACTCCCATCTTTGTACCTGCTTTGGTTCCAGAGGAGTAGAGGTACAAACAAACAAACAAACACACACGCACGCATATCATACGTCCTTAATGATGTAGTTTTACTGCTAATTAAGGATGAGCGATATTGCGATACATGTTATCGCGATATACAACACACGCGATAGTATAGTCGCAATGCTTTTCGTGTTTCGCGATTATCGCAACTACGAGCCTATTTCGTTTGTTTTACATCGGAACGCAACATTGTCGATAATTTCGCTAAATAGTGACCGAGTTTGACGTTCAAATACACCATTTTAACCGTTTTTTAACCCCACCAGATCTTTAATAAAGGCAGTGCTTTTCAGTAAGAATTCGGTAAACCTGTTTTCACAATGTATTGAATCATCAATAGCTATCGAAAATGTGATGAACCCATGAATTGAACGCCATAAAAAGAAGATGAGGCCAAGAACAGACCCTAGGGAAACAGTATATTTTTTCAATTATTTTCTTTTAGTCTGAATAATGAGTCACAGTGTTTTTCACATTCGAAATATTTTGACAAAACCTTAATTCCTCAGATTCCCTGGCAGGGCCAACCGGCCAGGTGAAGGGAGGGGGAGGGTGTTGGGGTGCAACGGCTTCCCCAGTCAGAGCTCGCATGGGGCGTAAAAATCGAATTTTTTTAAAGCAATGTTTTCTTTATTCAATTTTTTTACTGTTTTGTTGACGTGTTACGTATACTCATCCAGTTACAAAATGAATTCTTCGTTTTCTTTCGCTTCCCGCTAATTTGCTCATGACCAAGGAAATTCGGTGTTTGTTTGTTTTATCGTCATGCTGCAGATCATTTCTCGTCATTTACTCAAGAAATTGTGTGTTGGAATGCATCCCTTGGTTCAGGCATTGTTCACTCCAAAAAATTGTGTAACTTTAAAATAAGTTAGAATGAATTTCACCTGTTCATAATTTGTGGCGTATTAAGGCTTTTTTTTTTTAAATCTGAAGCTGTCTGTTTAATATAGGTCTCATAGTTATTACACAAGACAAACTACAAAAATTGTAGCAGTGAGTCCTTGATGTAGGTGGAAGGGGGGGGGGGGCGTCCCTGTAACCGAAGAAAGTGTAAAATCAGCTCGCAAATTCATGGGCTTGATAAATACGGACACAAATGGAATCCAGCCACGACATCAAAAATAAGCTTGATGTTTGATCACCTACATCTTTAAGGATGGTGGTTGTTTCGTTTCAAATTCACGGACGGCTGTTGTATTATTGTGGCGTGCACGGAGCTATTGTGGCACGCATAGGTTGTGGGCTAAATAAGTAGGGTTGTGTTGGGTGCCAGGTTGGCGTCGTTCTTAATACAGGGGGTTTGGCTCAAGTGCAGTTCGCAGCCTGTATAATCCACAAAGTACGGAGGCCCAGCCGGGACAGCCGCAATTAGACGGCTGTAATCACGCTAATGATAGCTTGCATTAACAAGCAGCACGCAACCACTCGCCCGGTCAAGCAACTCCGTCCGCCGAGAGAAAATTGGAATGAGAGACGACGGACGCCGTTGTTGCCAACTTATTAATGCGTTCCTCTCTCTATCCTTGACATGCCTCAGAACCAAGCATTAAAATGCTGAATGCACGTTGCAAGCCACCACGGCACTCGACTCATTATTAGTTTAAATTTAAATTTTACTACCTCAATTAACGTCACGTTTGAGCGCTGATAAAAATGAGATTTCGTTATTTCTA
>JAHWFP010157073.1:0-22872 GCA_023313725.1 Lithobius niger | reverse complement strand
GTGGATTGTTGTGTGTGGTATTTTGTGGTATGGTGTGTTTAGGGTGGCAAGAGAAGTGATGGAGCGAAAAGAACGTTTTTTTGAAGACTTTCTTGTGGTGTGTTGTAAGCATAAGTGGATGGATTGCTCGTTAAAGAGAGTTTCCTAAGTGCTGCAGATTGTAAAATTGGTGTGTCGTATTTGGTGTGTCAGTGGGGCCGTTTGGTATTGGGATGGTCCTGTTGCCGTGTTGTGGATGTGGAGTGGTGTTGAGAAGTGCAGTGGTGTGTAGCAATGTGCAGAAGAGTGCAGCGGTGTGTAGCAGTGTGCAGTGGTGGAAGTGTGCAAAATGTGTTGCGCAGTGTTGGTGTTGGTGCAATGCAGCCGAAGTGCAGT
Organism: Lithobius niger; assembly: GCA_023313725.1. Taxonomy (NCBI): domain Eukaryota; kingdom Metazoa; phylum Arthropoda; class Chilopoda; order Lithobiomorpha; family Lithobiidae; genus Lithobius; species Lithobius niger. The sequence continues at coordinate 22,497 of JAHWFP010157073.1, read as the reverse complement.
GATGTGTTTGTGCTCAGAGGGTAGGAGATCGATCTTTGCCATCTGCACAGCGTTCCTGGTGATATGCATCACTAGTGGCCTGCACTTACCGTGATTGGTTATGGACGAATCACAGCGTTGGGTTGGAGGTGTAAAGTTGCCATCTCTTGTTTGCTGACTTGACCGTAATTACCTGATGACTGTAATTAGTGCTAATTACGTTGTTCTACTCGAACGATGAAGGAAACATTTGCCAAGTTTGAAATGCCGAGTCTTTGGCTACATTTTCCACGTACGAGACACGTGCGTTCCTTTTCACCGAAAGTGTTTCCATATTTTGGCGGGAACGAGCCCTTAAAATGAAGACGGTTTGGCGCGAAAGGAGGTCTTTCCCAACAGGCACGCAACAAGGACAGAGCTCTATGCACGAACTGTTTTGTTGGACAATTTCTTGATTCATGTGCGGATTCTTAAATGTTTATTTTTGTAAATTGCGTTATGTTCAAGGAGGAAGTAAAAAAGTTTGAATTTAACAAGTCTGCAGTGAACCCTTGAACTTACATTAGTCTTAGCTATTCACAATGTTGGCTCCATTTAATTCGCTACAATGGTAAACGAACAAAAGGCTTATAATCGCTCAAGATAAAATAAGCAACAACAGAAAAAAAAAGGAAATTACCGACACAACAATGAAGGTGGCGTACTAGTTTTTAAGATTGTTAACAATAGGACGTGTGTTGCAAACCGTTCCATTGTTTCAGGGCTCGTTTATGCAACGACAGTTTTCTTGCTCACTAGCTTTTACTTGAGCAGTACTAAATCTGATGGCTGCTTCTCGCCTTTACCGGATTATGTGGCTTTCGAGTTGTCTATGCCTATTAGTGACCATGGCAACAACGCAGACGCAAATCTTCTCATCGTGCCTCGTGACACGGCGTACGATGCTTCCAACATTTGAGCGTCGATTTATGACAACAAGAAAACAATTTTTACTGCAGTACAAGACGACGGACTGTTTTTTGTATGCTGGCATTCGATGGTTTGTCTTCGATTCGATAGCCACGAAATGGACGCCATGTTGGATTTTGAATTCCTGCTGCGAGAAGCTATTTATTCTACCGACGTTTGATCATTGCTAGAAGCAGTACTTTGCGGGAGAATAGCAAATTTTGGAAATAGTAACAACAATCTTGTAGCAATGTTTAAAATTACTGTAGCACTTTGTTCTTTATCCGTGTTGTTATTTATAATACATACAATTTGTTATCTATTACCGCATTAATTTAGTAGCAACGGAAAACTAATCTAAATAATTAACGGTTGACTAGCAAATAGCATTCGGCGAGCGAGAATGACTTGTTGCGTGAACTCGCCCTCACACCGAGCAGGCAAATAGGTTTTGCTCCAGAGTGGATCTCCCCCCCCCCCCAACTCTGGAGCCATGCTGGACTCGTTTTACATTATCAATGTTCATTACCAATCACGGTGACCAAGCCGCCTCTCCATGCTCCAACTTCAGCCGAACAAGCGCTTTGTAAACGAGGCTTGCATGTAAAAGCTGAGTTTTGGAAGAGATCTATGAAGGAAAGCCACCATCCTCCTATACCGGTTCTTGCTGCAGATTCAACCTGGGTGTGACCTCAAGACAGGCCGTCAAGCAGAGCTTCAAGATCTCTGGTGTCTTTCGCCTCTTTCAATAAGTAGTCCCCACGCTGGTACTGCCTTTCAGCACCACCCACATGCATGACATAACATTTGCCCACTTTGACGGGTAGCTCCTACCTCCTACACCAGTCATCCAGTTTTACAAGATCAACCTACAAATAGTCATCGTCCTCAGGACTGTGAATATCCAGGGATAATTTGGGATCAACCACCTACTTCCAGATTGAGTACAACATTCCATGTGCAGCTCGGCAACATAAATCCTCAACAGCAAAGGGTCTGCAGCACGCCCGACGTAACACGTGTCCACACGTAATTCGACGTAACACTTTTTCACACGTACTGTACACAACCCTTTGCCTCCTGTCACACAGGTAATCTTGAAACCACGCAGTGATAGCGTGATGTCCTTAGCATAGACACACCTAACCCCAGCGTGGGCACCAATGGTAAAGGAAAGACACGGACTAACCAGTGTGTAGGCTACAGCTGAAAAGACAGTTTACTTCCTGTAAGGAGTGGTATAAATGCACAATGCACAGGAAGTCATGCGATGTAGTAATATTATATACAATTGATTGGGCTAGCCTATTAGGTGAATTAGGGTAAACTAGGTAAGGTTAACATATTGATGCTAGATTGAAGGCAGCCATTGTGGAGCCACAAATGACGACTCCACAATACAAAGAACGAGAAAGAAAAAAAGAGAAAAAAATAATCTTAGCCTAGCTGAAAATAATCATGGTTACGAAGGAAAGATATTTTTTTAGTTCACTGTCTATTTTTAAAGTAGTTACATAAGTTTTCGCTGTCCAAACAAAAAAAAACTAAACATTTTTTGAAAGCTGGTTACAAAATAAAAGAACTCAAGATGTACAGGATTAAGCAAAAATTAAACATTTCAGAAACTGACTGAAAACTTGCCAGTTTTAATTTTTTTTATTTGAGGAGCAGTTTTTTTTGTAACATTCATTTAGAATCCTGTTGTTGTTGTACGTAGCCTTTTTTTGGGTTAATATTTCTTTTTGGCAGCAAACAGTACTTTATTTATTTATTTAACTTAGTCGTAGCACCATAAGGCATTATAACGACATCAAATTTACCAAAAAAAAGAATAACTCTTAAAACTAAGTATTAGTGTGGCTGCATAGTATACGAGAATGCTGAGCAACCAAGCTTTTCTTGAAAGCAATAAATTTCTGATTTTGGACAGTTTCACCTGTTAGCTCATTCCAGTCCCGGATAGTTTTGGGGAAAAAAGAAGTGGCTAAAACATTTGTTCTGCACTGGAACCTCCTAACCTTTTTTATATGATCATGTAGTCAGGGGCGACCAGAAAATCAACAGGATTCAAGATAGTGTTCCCCTGGTAAATCTTGTGGAAGAGTACAAGTCGCTTGTCCTTTCTGTAAACACTCAATGGCTGCCATTCTAAAGTGTTCAGCATGCTGGAAACGCATGCATCAGATGTAAATTCATTTAACACCATCCGGGTACCACGATGCTGCACCCTTTCAAGAACATCAATTAAAAATTGAGAATCGGGGTCCGAGACTGCACTGCAGTAATCAAGTTTTGATTTGACCAAAGCATTAAAAGCCACCTCTCTCGTATGTGGCGGAGTGCCGCGAAGTATACGGTTAATGAATCTGACTTTGGCATTTGCTTCAGCACACAGGTTCAGAATGTGGTCATTCCATTTTAGCTTGTTGCTTATTTGAACTCCCAAAATGGACAGTTTATCCACCACCTGAAGAACACTACCACTCATTCTGTACTCAGGAATCACCACATTTTTGTTTCTGCAAACAGATAAAACCTTGGTCTTGCCTGCATTCAGATTCATTTTCCACTTCACACACCAGTCAGCGATGCGATCCAAATCATCCTGCAATAAATCCTTATCAACAGCCCCAGAAATATTTCTGTACAAGGTAGAATCATCTGCAAAAAGTGCTTTGTTGAATTCGATTACTTCAGTTAAGTCATTTAAGCACACTAAAAACAGAATAGGGCCTCTAACAGAACCCTGCGGCACCCCTGATAAGACTGGAGCTTCTGACGACCTCGCACCGTTTACCACAACGAACTGCTACCTGTCCTGAAGGAAAGCACGATACCACTCAACAATTTGATCAGAAGCACCATAGCTTTTAAGCTTCAAAAGTAAGAGGTCGTGAGGCACAGAATCGAATGCTTTGGCCATGTCTAATGCTACAAGGTCAACCGTAGCTCCCTCGTCGAGACCACTGGCAATGCTGTGAATCATAACAAGAAGCAACAGCTCACATGATGCTCATTTTCGGAAACCAAACTGTCTCTGAGAGAGAAGGTTGTTCACTTCCAAGTGTGTCACTAGATTGCTAACAAGGACGTGCTCCTTCATTTTGCAGCAAATAGAAGTCAGTCACACTGGGCGATAGTTGCTGACTACATTCTTCTTCCCGCTTTTGTGCAGTTGCACAACTGCACCAATCTTCCAGTCTTTAGGCATGGCTCCTTCCCTCAAGCTCTGCCTGAAAATATGCAACAAATACTTTGCACTTACTGCATCTGTCCTTTTCAGCATGAAACAACAATATCATCTGGACCAGCTGCTTTACCGTCCTTTAGGTTAGAAATAAGTTTCAAAACACCTGCATTGGCAATGTCAATATCAGGCATAAAATCTGTGCACCTGGAAGGCAAACTAAGGGTTGGGTCCCCGTTATCTGGCTTCGTAAAAACAGACTCGAAGAAAGTATTAAATTCATTTGCACGCGCAGTATCGTCAACAAGTGTACCATTTTCAGAAAGAATGGATGGAATGCTTCATTCGTGTCCATTTGTTTGCTTAAAATAAGCCCAAAAAATGTTTTGGATTATTTTTAAATGTAGGACCAAGTTTCTCCATATATTGTTGCTTTCTTTCTTAAAGCAACTTTTTAACAACTTCCTTTTGATGGATTGCTTTTGCCCACACTTGTGCATATCTATATTTCCTGGCTTGCTGCCTTAGTCTTCTTCCCTTCCTAACTGCTCTTTTTACTGCGATGTTTACCCACGGCTTGTCTTTAGTAAACTTAATATGTGCTCGCGGAGTGTATTTATGTATAGTATGCATGATGTCATACTTGAAAACTAGCCAACTGTCTTCAACCGATCTTTCCAATGCACAAGTAGCTAACCTAGCATAGAGATTTTCAAGATCATCATTTATCTTACACCACTCAGCTTTATCATAACGCCATGTATGTTTTTCTGCCTCCTTCACGCGCTTGAAAGATGCTGGGCAAGACAACCCTAACAAGTGAGTGATCAGAGACCCCTGTTTTAACAGAGACAGACTCCGTTGCACAAGTTAACGTGGTGAAAAACAGGTCAAGACAGTTTTCGCCTCTAGTAGGTTCATGCATAATCTGTTCCAGGCCAAATACATCCATCACTTTCTGAAGGGAATCTGGACTCACATATGCGCACAAGTTCCTCCACTCCTCATCGTGCCACTTTAAATCTGGAAGGTTAAAATCACCCGTAATAACCACATTACGACACTTCTTAGGCAAAATTTTTTTAGATTGTTCGTAAAGCACATCAATTGCATTTTTATCTTCTTGTGGTCTATATACACAAGCAAACCACAAAACCTCAGAAGCTACAGTTACTTTACACCAACAGATCTCAGAACCCTTGTGAATCCCCAACAGTGATTTGTTAACTTTTCAATGAATCTTTGACTGCAATCAAAACACCACCAGCTCTACTTTGTCTATCTCTTCTGTACACATTATAGTTCCTAGGAAACCAGTAATATGTTTGATCTTCCTCGTTCAGCCAAGTTTCGGTGCACAACAAAATGTCGGGCATTTCACTAAGTAATAACTCGTCGAGCTGCGTTCCCTTGTTCCTAATGCTCCGAAAATTTGCAAGTAAAACTACTAATTCACTATCAGTTACAGATTCACAGGAGGCTAGTTGCTGGCTATTGTGGTAGTTTGCTTTGTTGGTTGGAGAGGTGCATTCCTCTTCACTATTTTTCCTCCCTTTAGGACGAGGTCTGGACGCATTAACAAGTTTTATGTTTCCTCGCATTCGTGCTTTGATTTGTCCGGAGAGCTAGCTACTTGTTTAGATGCCGGAGCAATAGTGTAGTTTCTACATCTATATCCTTTACTTAGGAATAATTCCTTTTCAGATTGGTTTTGAAACCTCACAAGTAATGGGCGGGTTCCCTGCTCTTGTGTTTTGCCTGGTCGGTGAAACATTACAGCACTCACTTTGTCAGTAACATCCAGGTTTCCACAGATTTGTTTTATAAGACTGAAATCGTGTTCAATCCTCTTTTCGTTTTCGGTATCACCACTTTCAGGAACATTGTGTATAACGGCATTCAGTTTGCGTTTTTCAATTTCTTCCATCTCTTTGGCTACTAAGGAAGAACACATGTAAATAGTCACTACTTTGCTGTACTGCAGCTAAAATGCTACAGCATTGTTGTGAAACATCTAACATCCTATTTTAGATTGACAGGTTGCAGATGTTGTAATTTGGTTAGAAAATCACCGGAGTGGAGATTGCGGCTCCAATTTTTAGTTCCAATATTGAAGAAATGTTGTACATGAAAATTACAAAAAAGATACAAAGAGATAAAACCGTGAAATTATTTTTTCACACATACAACAATATTCAATACATTTTTACCTAATTTTAAAGGTGGACTTTTTTAAAATTAACAGAGCAGATTCTCTGCATGATTAACTAGGGACAGACATGTTAGCGTTACTCGCTACAATTTAAAAAGAATTTTCATTAAATTCACGGGCAACGGATTACTACAATTAACGAAGAAGTTGTAGCCACCTGGTAAAATTAAAAAAAACTACAAATTTAGCTTGTCAGGAGCTTTTTGCAGTCTTTTTGAGCAATTTGGTGGATTTAGAAGTTGCGCAGCAATATCGTCCTGAGTTGGGATAGCACAACTTTACGTTTGTGCGGATTCACTTTCGATTTTTTATTAGCATGACTTGGCTTCGGTGATGTTTGTTTAGTAGATGGTGATGTAACAACCGATGAAGGTTGTGACCTTTCTGGCATTACAATTTCTACGGAAGAGGCGCTGTTGGTGTTAGCCAAAGGTAATTGGGTGTTTACGTTTGTAAACTCATCCAATCGTGCGTGAGGGTAATTTCACTGGAGATTTTCTGCCACCTGGTGACTTGCGAGGCAAATTCTCAGGTGATTTTCCAAGCTGACTGATTGGTGTTGGTGGATTGGAGCCCTCTGCAAAAAAAAATTGACTTTCTGGATTGGCCAAGAGATTTATGAGCAGGAACTACGTCAGCGGAACCTGGCTTTTCACGTTTACTACCGCCAAATGACATGCGTTTTGAAAAAGAGTGAAGTTACTCATTTTGCTCATTATTATTCACACCGGAATTATTGCTTTTCGCCGTCGGATTAAGTGCTTTTGGTGACTGCTGCGGATATTCATTTTCACTGGTATGTAATCTTAGCTGTTCGCGATGTTTGCGAATCGTTTTACCGTTAGTGTCAACGATAATATAGGATTGATTACTGCCTAACTGACTTACGACCCCTTTACACCATAGCCTATCGTTCGTCGTACTGTCGTACTGTACCAAACATTATCGCCTATTTGTTACGGTTTCAACTCACGATGGTGCGTGCTCTGCACTTGTTGTAATTGTTTACGGCGAACAGCTGCAATAGGGTCAGGGAACAATAAATCCAGCCGAGACTTTAATTTTCGGTTAAAGTATAATTTTCCGGATGTTGCTTTCGTGGTAGCGAAGATAGTGATACGCGCTCAGAACAAGTAAGAATTTATACTTTCTTGAATAGTAGACCCCTGTCGCCAGGAGGCCGTATAGACTCTATTGAAACTCCGGACATAAATTTCTGCTAAACCGTTGGTCCAAGGTGCAAAACTAGGGCCTGTCATGTGCCTAATCCCATTGAATTTTAACCAATTTTGGAATTCTGAGGACATAAATTGGGCAGCATTGTCCGTAACTAAGCTGTCCATTAAACCATATTGAGCGAAATGATTGTTTAATACATCAATAACGGGTGGGGACGTTGTAGACTTCATTTTATGCACACAAGGAATTTTTGAATGTGCGTCTACTAGTATAAAAAACATATAATTGTCAATCGGGCCGAAAAAATCCGCGTGCATCCTAGCATTAGGCGTGAGTGGATATTCCCATGTGTGTTTGGGCCAAGCCGCTTGAGTATCTTTGTACTCTTGACAATTTTGGCATGATTTAATTTTATTTTCAATGTCAGAGTCAAATTTAGGCCACCAGACTTTTTGCCTAGCTAAACCTTACAATTTAACTACGCCTAAGTGAGCGCTGTGTAGGTCTTTCAAGATTTGTGTCCGCAAGACCGTCGGCACCACGACTCTGCACCCCCAATATAAGGTTTCGTTTTCCACCGAGATTTCAGTATGGCGTGTGAAGTACGGTAACAGATCGGGAATTTCGCATTTTTCAGGCCAGCCATGGTTCACGTAGCGATAAACTTTAGAAAGAATTTTATCACGTTTGCTTTCGAGCACTAGTCTCTCGTTTTAAAACTGGTAGGTTTGAAACAGTTTCTAAAGCAAGAACAGTTTCTATTGTGCGTCAGCTTTTTCGAACTCCTTGGTATTTGGTAGGGGAAGTCGAGATAACGCGTCAGCTGTTAAGTTAACCTTTCCGGGAATATGTTCAAATTCATAGTCGTACGTATTAAGCATCACTGCCCAACGCTGAACCCTGGCGGCTGCCATTTGCAGTATTCCTTTTTTAGGGCCAAAAATCCATACTAGGACCTTTTGGTCAGACTGCAGTATGAATCGCTGACCATAAACGTATTCGTGAAACCGCTTCACTCCCCAAGCCACACTCAGAGCGTCCCGATCAAAATGCGAGTAGCCCATTTCTGCTTGAGTTAGCTTACGTGAAGCGAAAGCTATTGGTCTAGATTCACCATTTTTCATGACATGAATGAGGCACGTGACGACCCCGTAAGGTGAGCCGTCGCAAACAAGTTTGAGCTTTAATTTCGGATCGTAGTAGACCAGAACTTTAGATTTAAGAAATAATTCTTTTACTTTACTCACGGCTTGGTCACATTCTGCCCCCCAAACCAAAACCCAATTCACACTTGGGCTTAATAAACGTGTAACTGGTGACAGAATATGAGCGAGATTTGGTAGATATTTTGAGTAATGGTTTACAAAACCCCAAACGCTCTGTAGCTCTTGAATACATGTTCGGTTAGGAGCGTTTGTGACTGCTTCGATAACCTCAGGGAGTGTATGCAGGCCTTCTGCATTTATCATGTGGCCTAAATATTTTAATTCAGGCCGCGACAGTTTGCACTCTCGATCTTAAGTTTGGCTCCTGCATCTTGTAAAGCATTTAACAGTTTGTTTAAATACTCGTCATGTTTAACGCCCTTCCAACTCACCAGGATGTCATCGTAAAACGGGAGACATTTGGGGATTTTACTGGTGACTTGAGTCATTACCCTCTGGAAAATTCTAGGGCTGGCCACTAGGCCCAGGGTTACGCAAAGCCATCTAAACAATCCCAGGGGTGTATTTATTGTTAAAGCTTCTTGTGACTCTTTATCGAGTTCAATTAGCAGAAAGGCATCCTTAAGATCGATAAGGGAAAAAGTTTCACTGCCTGCTAATTCGCTAAATAATTCTGGGCCGTGGGGACTGGATAGTGGTCAACTTCCAGTTGGGGGTTCACGGTGGTCTTGACAGTTCACAGACTTTGCATCAGGATTTAAATGAATTTTGGCTTTGAAATTCTTAAACTTACCCATACCTTCACTAAATAGCTCAGGGAAACCCTTTACTATTTCGGAAGTATCAACTGGTGTAATACTAGTTTTGATTTTCTTTACACTTTTCTTAGGTTTAACTTTTGTTTGTAGGTCATAAAATGGATGGAAATCAACCCGAAAAATAGAAAGCCAATCGTTGCCCATTAAAGCAGGTTTATACAATTTTGAAACTAAAGCATCCAAGTGTTCAATTTGACCTTTAACTTCAGCCTTCAGACTTACAGTGTAAATCGTGTTCTCAATTCCGTCAGTGTATGAGTGTATCGAATACGGACTGAGTTTTAAAGGAAAGTCCGCCAAATAATTTTGATGCCACTCAATAGGAATAATGGATGTGTCTGCCTCGGAATCAAATTCAATTTCAAGCTTGACACCATTTAGGCAGACTGGCATTTTCCATTTATGGATTTCCATAGAATTAACTACTACTGTGATCTTATTGGTTTGTAGGGGAATTGAAATCTGGTCCGCAGCCTAACTCAGTCTAAGAGTTATTATTTTTCAGAACAAGATATTCGTTTTCTAATCACTTTCAGACCCAGACAAACTCTGAATTTTTGGCGACAACATCCTGGTCATTTTCACTGTCACTATCGCATTCAAGTTTATGAATACGTTTTTTGTAACTATACTTTTGTTTTGACTGTGGCCTAGCCTTAAAATTTGTGCTAGAACTTGCTTTAGAGTTGTCGAGTGGTTTTGAAGTTCGGCTAGAATGACTAGCTTTTCTGCACACGGCTTTTAAATGGCCGACAGTGTGGCATCTGCTACAAGTATACTCGCAATATTTGCAGCGTGTTTTCACATGGCCGGACTGGCCGCAACAATAGCAAATAAAATCCTTAGTGGATTTAGGCCTACTTGGTGTTTTGCTAGATTTTTTAGCTACATAGTTAACAGCCCTTGAATGGCTTCTCAAAACACCTTGGTCGGTTTCAGCAGATTCCAAGGATAAAGCTAAGGATGTTGTAGCCTGTAGATCCAGAGTCTGCTTCAACAACTCGCGTTGAATGACTTCAGATTGGATCCCCTCAATTAGGTGATCCTAATCATCTCACTATTAATGTCTTTAATTTTAGCGAAGTCACAATATTTAGTCATAAGCTTAAGTGCAGCTAAATATTCCCCATTAATTTCATCTGATTTTTGCGACCTTCTGAAAAACTTTACATGCTCAGATACCACGGAGGGCACTGGCTCAATATCTTCTAAAACTTTTTTAACTAGTTTGTCAAAACTTAATGAGTCTGGTAAATCAGGTGAAATTATATTTAGTATCTTGTCAAACATTTTCTGGCCTACAGATGTCATTAAAAAATTCACTTGTTTGGCTGCTGGTACTTCTTTAGCTTTAAAATAATAGCTGATTCGATTGGAGTATTTCTCCCATGTATCGGATTCACAATCAAATTCTGAGAATAAACCAGCAGCTTTAGACGAGCCCATGATGACTTCGTCTTCACTACTACTAGATTCAAAATTTAAACTTAAATTTGAATTAGCTTCACTAACACTAGCGTTCACTACTGAAATATTTTCAGTTTCACTCTCGCTACTATTTTTAGCAGCTTCAGGTGTTTTGCTACCGACACCTGTCTTTGGCATATGCCTTACAAATTAAATTTAATTAAATTTAATTACAATCCTGTTTAACCTGCAAAAATTAAACTGGAGCACTCAAGACTACCGGTCAACTATTTAAACACAGAAATAAATCAAGCTTGACTGTAGCCTACCTAGTTTTCAAAATTAACTGCCTACAAGTTAAATTTAAAAGGGACTAGGCTTTGAAAAAATGTTTTTACGTTCACCATTACTGCATAGTTTTATAAAACAACACTTCTGGTCTAAGCCTCAGCACAGACCAGATTTCACTAAGTTTAAGCATAAACCTACGGTGTTAAATTTTACACCGGCACAACACACCAGCCCGAATATGGGCAATGGCACAATCGAATTTACCAAGGTTAATTTGGCAGCGCATTTTTCGGGCTTTCAGGTTTATAGTACTGCCTATGCGGACACGCCAGTGCGTTGCTCTAGAACACTGCCAAGGTAAAATTAACCATAATAAATCCAATTGCCCACTTCGCTTCTAGTTGTTAAGGTACTAAACTTAACTATTATCATTTCGTACTACACAGCTCTACACGACAAAATAACACTGTTTGAAAAAGTTTAAACTGATAGGAATTCAGAGCACTAATTTTCATTGCCAAATGAAAAAAATTTGCAACTTACCATAAATATGGAGCACAGATGTGGTTGAAGACCTATCAGTTTAAGCTTATAATTTAAGTTTACCAATGGTACTGGCCTCGTCGCCAACCAGCCTCGTCGTCATTAAATGTGGCTCCACTATGGCTGCCTTCAATCTAGCGTCAATGTGTTAACCTTACGTAGTTTACCCTAATTCACCTAATAGGCTAGCCCAATCAATTGTATATAATATTACCACATCACATGACTTCCTGTGTATTGTGTATTTATACCACTCCTTACAGGAAGTAAACTGTCTTTTTAGCTGTAGCCTACACACTGGTTAGTCCGTGTCTTTCCTCACCCCTCGTCGCCAACTGTGATGTCCTTAGCATAGACACACCTAAGCCCAGAGTGGGCACCAATGGTAAAGGAAAGACACGGACTAATCAGTGTGTAGGCTACAGCTTTAAAGACAGTTTACTTCCTGTAAGGAGTGGTATAAGTACACAATGCACAGGAAGTCATGTGATGTAGTAATATTATATACACAATTGATTGGGCTAGCCTATTAGGTGAATTAGGATAAACTAGGTAAGGTTAATATATTGACGCTAGATTGAAGACAGCCATTGTGGAGCCACAAATGACGACTCCACAGATAGCTCCTCACAGATCCATTTATTCCCTCCAGCTTTTGTATAAGCAGATGACGAGGGATACTGTCAAAAGCACAGGAGAAATTGATGAAGATCACGTCTCATTGAATCACCGTGTCGACAGCACTGGACCAGGTCTGCCATGCAGCCAAAAGATTAAGTCATGTACAAGCCTGGTTCAATATTGTCGCAGACCTCTTGATCACGCAATACCAGGCTCGCAACACTATCAGATGATAGACAGCAAACTATACATGGCTTGCAGTTTCCTGCATCGAATGGATTACCCTTTTTATGTGTAGGAGAAAACGTTCGCCTGCTTCCAGGCCCTGGGTAGTCAACCAGTTGTGAGGCTAATATTAGCCAGACGGATGAGTCCACTCAAAAATCGGCATAGTTCTTCAGCACGACAGAGGTGGACTGGCGGGACTAGGGAGCCTGTCGACAAGTAGGTGACCAGCATTAACTTTTTTTTGGGGGGGGGGGGTTGCGTTTCACCTCAAGAGTTGAGTAGCACCACACCCCTTAGCTTGGGTGTTGGGTAGATTTTGATGTATCGTGGGGGTAAAAGTGGACCCTTGCTTTTGTCCTTTTTTGTGGTTACTCTTTTTTTTGGAGGGGGGGGGGGAGGAGCGGGGGTTTATGTGGTTGAGTTTTAAACTGTATCCAAATCCAAATATTGTACGTAGAGGTTGATAACAAGTATGAAAGATCGGGCCCTTCAATTTGTTGGCTAACTGTCAACAAATGTCCTTTACCTGAATACAAAAATGTATTAAACACAAACTATGCTAGGCACAAACGTACGGTTTTCTGCAAAACGAAACCCAACTCATAAAGATTTTTCCCCACTAGGTTAGGAGACTTCAGCATGTACTCCGTTTGTGGCCTGAAGCACATCAAGGCAATATTCAATTTCCTTCCATTTACTGGCAAACATCACTTCAGTTACTGTCGTTATAGCAGCTGTTATCTTATTCTTTAGCGTTTGGATCTTAGAAACGGGTGTTTCGTACATACTGTGACAAAAAAAAAGTCAAGGGAGTAATATTCGGGGATCTTGGTGGCCATGCTGTAGGACCATCCCTCTCAATCCATCAGCTGGGGAAGGTTTTATTGAGGAATCCGCGAATTCATAATTGAGGCAGCGCACCGTCTTGTTGAAACAATCCATGGCTGACATTATTGCAACAGTGGTGCAAGAAAGAGCTCCTGCTTATCGAATGTAGGCTCCATAAATTGCTGATCTTTTTGTGAAACCACAGCATGCAGTGAGATTTCTCCTGTAACGACGCCATGTTTGGCATTTTGGCGATTTCAGCGCCATCCTGACCTAGAGTTGATTGTAGCGTCCACCGAACCTATAGTGGAAAAAAATTATGAGTTAAATTTCGTTTTGTAGATAACGTATGTTTGTATCTAGCATAGTTTTTGTTAATAATTTTTTGTCATCCGGTAAAGACTTTATGACCATCCTGTATAACTCGGGGGAAAAACCGTCCACGGGAGCGAATAAAGCCAGGTAGAGAGTAAGGGGAAGCACTGTTAGCTCCCCCTGCGGAGTCCGGAAAGGGCCCTTTCTACCTGTGCCACTGCTCAGGTGTGTGAACCTCGCCATTCCTTCTGTTTATTTATTTATTTTTTGGAATTTTAAAAATAAAATCAGAGTCCACTTCTCAACGGCTATCCTAATTCGGTCAACAGGTTTTGGGAAGCACTTTAAACTTCTCCACTTTATGCTTACATGTATGTATGTGTGTGTATGTGTTAAATGCCTATAACCGTTTTCTTTTGTACCTGTCAGTATTGATTAGCGGTAGACTTTGCTTTTGGTCTCAAAGGTCGGGAATTCAATTCATGGTGGCTATGAGACCAAAGACCGTGGGTTCAATTCTCGCTCAAGCAGACGGGCATTTAAGTCGAAAAGGCAACGGGAAAATGTTTTCATCTGTATTTATTTAAACTTCCCTAGTCGGGTCTTGGGCAGGGTCCCAAAAGCTGAAGCATGAACTGCTCTGTCCTTTAGAAAAGGAAGGAATTATTTTTGATAATTTTAACCATCGTTCTATGCTTTTAACTCCAACTATTATTAATATTAATATTAATTAAAATTTCATATTAATAAACAAAAAATAAACGTTACATGTTAAAAATAAGGGTCTAAAACTGAAAACTAGAAGGGTCACGGACATGCATTGACAGTCAGGGTTGAGGTGTAAAATTGTATCAGCAAGAAGCTGGTAAGCATTAGAACTTTATTATCAGGTCGTAAGCTTATTAACTTAATAAGCTACCTTTGTAAATCTAACATTGTAAATATAGTTTTAGCCTTTTCAGAAAGAACGTGTGTATGAACAGTTGTAGCAGGTTTATTTTTTGTTCTTGGATTATCTTTAAAGAACTTTAAGAACATAACTTCCTTGTGAAGTTTGGCATTTGTATTTTGATGCTTTAAAATTTTTGATTATCTTAATACGAATTTCGTAAATTTAAGATAAACACTAATAAAGCTCTCTGTGGCGAATACGCTACCATGTTACCAATCCGGAAAAAAATATTTTCAACTTAGAGCAAAGCAGGAAATGCACACCCCACTAACATTGCATTTACTTATTAACTTAGTAAGCTACCTTTGTAAATTCCAACTTTGTAAATATAATTCTACCCTATTCGGACGGAACGTCTATATGTAGGGATTTAGCAAGTTTTTTGTGCTTGGAATATCTTCAAAAATCTGTCTAAGTATTTGACATTTAATGCTTTATAGAATTGTTGACTATCGTTCGACGAATTTGGTAGATTTAAGGTAATTGATGACAACCAATAATGCTCTCTACTGCGTATACGTTGTCATGTTACCAAACCGAAAATAAAATGTTCAAACTTGAGGAAATCAGAAAACGAACAACTCACTATCATTGGATCATCACATGGGTCATCACATAGGAGGATCTCTTACAGTTTTTCTTCAAAATGAATTTATTGCTCTTCTATTCTTTAGGACAAACGCTGGCCACCGGGTAGTGAGGGTCTAATGCTTACCAGTCTATTACTACGAAAATTGTTCATCTAGACCCTGACTGTCAAAGCTTGTCCGTGTTCCTTGTAGGTTTCGACTTTTAGATCCTTTAACGTTCCGATTTAGTTTATTAATACGTGTTACTTAGAGAATTGAGGCTAAAGTATAAAACATTGCAAATGACGGTAACGAGAAGAACAAACAATCACCCAACCTAGAGACGTTTGGGGTAATAACTTCCTTTTTTATTTTTTATTTCACGTTTTTAATTTTTTTGTTTGAAGGAAATCAGGCAACAACAGGCATAATTTCAAAATAGCTGCACGATCGCAAAATGGCGCGCAGTATAGATTAATAATGACGTGGCACATTCATTGTTTCAATTGGTAACAACTATATCGTCTACGTTCTAAATTTGGAGGCAATCGGACGATAATAATCATAATTTTAAAATGGCCGTCTGATTTCATGATGGATACCATTAGAGATTAATAGTGATGATGGCACATTCATTGTTTCAATTGGTACCAACTACATCGTCTCCATTCTAAATTTGAAGGAAAATGGAGTATAATGAGCACAATTTTAAAATGGTTGCCAGATTTCAAGATGGCGGCAATTAGAGATTGCTGGTGAACGATGGCACATTCACTGTATCACTTGGAATCAACTGTTTTGTCTCTGTTATAAATTTGACGGAAACTGGACGATTACGCAAAATATCAAAATGGTCACTTGATTTCAAGAAGTCAGCCACTAGAGATTACTAGTGACGATGGCACGTACATTGTTTCAATTGCCATCACAAAATAGCGTCTACTTTCTTAATTTGAAAGAAATCGGATAATAAAAAGCATAATTTCAAAATGGCTGCTAAATTTCAAGACGGCGGCCATTAGAGTTTACTGCTGACGGTGGCACATTTACTGTTTCACTAGGTATCAACTACTTCGTCTCCTTTCTAAATTTGAAGGAAATCGGACGATAATACGCGTTATTTTAAAATGGCCTCAACTTCTAGATGGCGGCTATTACAGCGTAACAGCAACGATGATGCATTCATTGTTTCATTCTACGTATATCAATTAATAGATGGCTCGTCTATGTGCAAAATCTGAAAGCAGTCGTAATATTCACAGTGGCAGACGTTGTCCGGAGATTGTAGGCTTCAGAGTCTGCCACTGCCTTCCTCGAGTTCATCCATTCTGCTACACCACCTGCAAATTACTCTACTCTCCTTCTTGGGGATTTTAACTTTCCCACGATTGACTGGGATTCTTACACATCGCATGGTCCCGAGCTACCCACTAACTTCCTCGACTTAGTGTCCAGTCTTTCTCTTTATCAGCATGTCCCTTCTCCACACGCTATCGTGGGGGCCAGAAACCGAGCCACTTGGACCTTGTCTTTACAGATTCCGAGCATAACATTATCAACATTGACCCACTGCCCCCTTTGGGCAAAAGTGACCACATAACTATTTTGTTTTCCTTAGTGTCTGGCCGTGGCTCACCTACTATTATCTCTTCATGTCCAAACTACTTCAAGGCTGATTTCAAACTTATCAATAGTATGGTTTCTTCTATTGATTGGGAATATGAATTTTCTGACATCTCTGCTGAGTCTGCACTGGCCATTCTCGACGATTTTCTCACTGATGTGAGGAATTATGTTGTTCCCTGCTCCTCTCTGCAGAATCACAAATCTCGACCTCCTTGGCTCACTCGTGAAGTAAAAGCTGCAATCAACGAAAAGAAACACGTGTGGGACCGCTACAGAACTAATCCGACTATATCTAACCAAAATAGCTATGCTGAGGCTCGAGCTAGGGCATCCTCGTCTGTTTTGGCTTCCAAACGTAGTTACTAGGCAAAGCTTCTTTCAGATAGCAAGGCCAATCCTAAGAAGCTTTTTGCCTATTTGAATAACAAACGCACTTCTAAAAAGCCAAACTGCATCAGGGGTGCTAAAAGCTAATGGAACCCTACTTCATACTGATGTTGAAGTTGCGAATGAGTTCAATGGTTTTTTTCACTCAGTTTTCCAAATTCCTCAGCCTAGCTGCAACACACCTCTTCCCCTGAAGGGTCCATTCCCTACCAATCTTTCAATTTCTGCAGCCGATGTTTATAAACACCTCTCTGCCCTCAAAACTGCTACTTCTGCAGGGTCTGACCTGCACCACGATCAAAAACTGTGCTTCTTCTCTTTCTAACCCTCTAGCTATTATCTTTACTAAATGTATTTCTGAAGGTTCTTTTCCTGATCAGTGGAAAAAAGCCACTGTTGCCCCAATTCACAAAAGTGGCCCCACTTTCAGTCCTTCAAATTACAGGCCCATATGCCTCCTTCCTATCTTTTCCAAGGTATTTGAAAAATTTGTTCACCATTTTCTGACTGATTGGCTTAATCTGAATCATCCTCTTCACGATTCGCAACATGGTTTCCGTAAAGGGAGATCCTGCCTCTCTAACCTCCTTGTTGCAACTGAGCACTGGACTTATTACTTAGACAGAAAGATGGCTTGTGATGTCGTGTATTTCGACTTCGCCAAAGCTTTTGATTCAGTTCCGCATTCTACTCTTCTTTCTAAACTTCATGCAGCCGTGATTCCTGATTTTTTGTAAAGCATTCTCTTTTCTTATCTGGATAATCGCTAACAGAGAGTCCGTATTGGAAATACTCTTTCTGAATGGGCACCAGTTACTTCTGGTGTTCCCCAGGGTTCTGTTTTAGGTCCTCTCCTTTTTCTGTTCTATATCAATGACCTCCCTGAGTCTCTTATCAGTCTCTGTCTTCTTTTTGCAGATGACTTTAAGGTGTATCGCTCAATAGCTAATTATGATGATTGTGTTTTCTTGCAACGTGACCTTGACTCCATTTTGAGTTGGACTAACTCAAATGGTTTATCATTTAATGAATCTAAGTGTAAAGTTCTACACGTAGGATCTAATAACTCAAAACACACATACTTCATGGCGTCTACAATGCTTCTTTCTGTCCAAGAAATTCGGGATCTTGGGGTTATTGTCGATGCCAGTCTGAAATTTCATTCCCAGTCACTTGCTGCTTCGTCTAAAGCTAGACGCACTGGCAATTATCTTCTCAAATACTTAACATCACCTAGTTCTACTATGTTGAAGTTTGTCATCACTAATTTTGTCCGACCTCACCTTGAATATTGTATCCAGGCATGGAGGCCTTACTACCAGAAGTCGCTTCAACTCCTTGAGCGAACTTTTCGCTATTTCACAAAACGCTGTGCTTCCCTCTCTGCTTTATCTTACCATGAAAGACTCAAACTCCTCGGGCTACCATCCCATGCTACTCGTTTTGACAGAGGCGATCTGTTGTTGGTGAACAAAATTCTAAAAGGTTGTGAGGGCCTCTATCCTAACACCTTCTTCACTCCTTCTCTTTCTCTTACCACCCGGGGGCATAATCTCAAACTTCAGCATGGATCTTTAAATTCAAACTCGAGGAAGGGAGTTTTTTTCACAAAGAGTTGTCGCCGGATGGAACGCCTTGCCATCTCATGTCGTCAATGTACCTTGTGTCAATGCATGAAAGGCTCAATTTGATAATTTATTTTCGTAAATCTTCTCCTGGGCATTACAGTCATTACGCCTTTGCCGTCACTAGCAACACCTAACAGTGGGAGAAATTGTACACGCCATGGTGTAGGATTCGTCTCTACACTGAATGTGGGGCGCCATTTCTACTCGTAATATTACCGCAAATTACTCGGAACATTACTGCATTAGCTAATTGAACTTATTACTAGCTAATTCCACTCAGATAAAATAATTTATGCGGCATATATGCTTGAAATTTGAATTTCAGTTTACGTTTGACTCCAATAAGTGCCTTTTATGGGTTGACATTTGAGGGTGTCTTAAATTCATTTGGGGAAATTTTAAATCCAAATAATTTGTAATGCTATTTTGGTGAAAGTTGTCAACACGCCATCAGTTATCAAAATAATAATTGTCCTTTCCTTTCCTGAACTTTATTTGAGGCCTTAACCACCTGTTGTACGCCCCAATGCAAAACACACTACAGAAACCACACTCAACTACACCCAACTTACACAATTGCCTCGAACCCAACTCACAACTCACACCCACCAGTCCACTCGAACGAAGCGTTTCCACTGATGCACTTGAAATCTCAATTGGTCAAGGGACAGATCACCACTCAACAACACCCAGCTCACACAACAGAACTGCTCCACTGATGCGCCCATCTACTCTCTCCCATCTAGAGAAAGTTCCGATGGGCAAATAAACAGAATCATCTCCACACAACCCACAGCACCGCAGCACAACCCAAACACGCACCGTCACTGGAGCAGGAACAGGAACAGGGCACTACCACACCGCACCACCCAACTCAAATACAGCCATCATCTCTCTGCCATCTAGGGAAAATTCTGATGGGCTTGCCGCACAGATCACACCACCCACAAAGAGGGGGTGGGGGGTGGGGGGCTACACCGAAATCTTGCACTCAGCATAGAAGGCAGCAATCGCTCGTAACCTGGAAACCAGGCTCGGGCCCTGAGAGTGAGACAAGATATCCGTATACCGGGGAAGAACTTGTAACCATGGGGTGAGACGCCACCTTTCTCTCACAAATTTTCGACAGAAGAGAAGAACATGCTCCGGCGTCTCATCCACCAAGCAATCAAGACACAGCGGGGACCCAATCCACCCATACCTAAATCTATGCGCACCCAGAAGCGGGAACCCCGTGCGTAACCTAGTCAGAACCTTTGCATCCGCAAAACTGAGTTTATCCACATTTGACCTTTCAGTGCAACTCGGATGAATCACATAGTATTCCCTACCAACAGTCGTAGAATCCCACATCCTCTGCCACAACAACCCCATCCAGTGCCAGACTGCAAGCCGGCGCATGCGAACAGATAACGTCGGAACAATCTCGCAGCAACCACCACTGCTAGCTTCCCGTGCTAACCTGTCTGCCACTTCATTGCCATGATTACCATCATGACCACGAACCCACTTGAAGGCCACTACAGCCATCCTCGTGTACATAACAGGATCCCCCATTTCCATCCTCTCCCACGCCTTCCAGAGCATCTTAAAGCTTGACAGCAAGTCAGTGAGAACACAGAACGACGGTAGCTGAAGGTCAAGGGCCACATATAAGGCCACAGAGATGGCAAGTAGTTCGCACATAGTGCTCAAAGTTACACATGACACCCAACACTTGATCCCCATTTTCAGCGTTGGAATAAAAAGCACAATACCACCAACCTCCGTCTGCCGATAAAAGGAAGCATTACAAAACACATCACACTCTGCAACACCGTTCTGTGCAAGACTGCACAGATCCGGACACCACGTCCAGGGACTAAGAGGTCGGGGGTCGAGAGAAAGACCAGCAATTCTCTGCAGCAGTGTTACTCTTAATCCTGCTACACCAAGGAACCCGCGTACCTCACCACTCAGTAACTTATAATCAGACAAAATCCTGGCAACCGGGTCGACATTGAGAAATTAAGCAGACACAACACTGCAAGAAGCTCCTTGGACCGTAACTCGAGGGGCGGCTCCCTGCATTCAACCCATAACGATTGAATTGGGGTCGAGATGACACATCCTGTAACCGTCCGGAGACAATCATTTACAACTACTTGAAGTGCAGCCACATGCTCCTTGCTCCCACACAAAAAGGGCAGAGAATAGTCTATTAGAGCCCGCACAAATGTCATGTACGTAGCAAGAACTGCACCACGCCGTACACTGCGACCCGTAAGAGCCCGTAGAATAGGAATGCGTGCCTGAACCTTCAACTTGATCCGGGAAACATGCTGATCCCAAGCCAAAGACGAGTCTAAAACTACTCCCAGGTACTTCACCTCACCCTTTGGGATCACCCCAACCCTCAAAGAAACACCCGGCTGACACACTCTCCGCATCCTAGAAAAAACAACCAACTCTGTCTTGGCTGGAGCCAAAAGCAAGCCACGAACTCGTAGAAGCTCACTAATATTATCCAGAACAGCCTGGGCAGCGAGTTCCAACTCCCTCAACCCATCTCCAACGAACCAGATGGCCACATCGTCCGCATAGCACCCCACATTCATCTCCCCACAAAGCTCAACCAGAATGTTGTTGATAGCCACCGCAAACAAAGAAGGACTTAGGCAGCTACCCTGAGGAAGCCCACGATTAGGGGATGCCTCCTCAGACCAGAACTCTCCCACACGCGTTGCAAACACTCGCTCCCCCAAGAGAACTGCAATAAGTTGAACTAACTCCGGGCTGACCCCCATCTTCTGCAAAGACGCCACAACCCATGGTATAGAAACCGTGTCGTAGGCTGCCTTTATGTCGAGAAATACAGCTAAGACCACCTTATCCAGCATCCACGCTTCCTGTATACTAGACAACAAGAACAAAACAGCCTCCTGCGCACTGCGGTTTGGGTGGTACCCAAATTGCACTTCCGCCAAACACTCATGATATTCTAGATGCCAAACTAATCTACCAACAATCATCCTCTCCAGAACTTTGCGTGCACAAGACAGTAAGGCAATAGGCCTATAGTTAATTACCTCAGATCTAGCACTGAATTGCATGTGAACAGGAATGAGTATTGTATACATCCACGATGGCAGCACAGACCTTCCATCCAGAAGGCTCTGAAACAGCGCCAGCAGCTCACTCCCCCCACCGCTCCGCTTCAAATCCTCATACCTGACCCCATCTACCCCTGGAGCACTTGTATTTCTGCACTTTGAGAGAGCTGCCTGGAGCTCCGTGCTATCCCATGGAGCATCCCCCACAGACGAAGGAGTCTCTACCACAACCTCTGGCGGTGGGGTGCCGCTCGCCAGCGAATAAATACTAGCAAACCTAACATTAAACGCATTTGCTAGCTCCGGGCCACGCAGCACCTCCCTGATACTGCCGTTCGATTCTTGACTATATACCCAGGACAATGCAGCACGAGTACCCTGTGGGCTGAGTCTCACCGAGTAACAATGCAAACTCGAGTAACTTATTGTTTGCGTTTCACAATTAAATCGAAGTGATACATTGTAATTGTGAAATAAATAGACATAAATCGCTGGAAATAATACTAAGGAAAATTGGAAAT
>JAHWFP010157072.1:106070-118623 GCA_023313725.1 Lithobius niger | reverse complement strand
GTTTTGATACACAAGGGATGGCTGGCACGATAAGGTGGATAATGACACATTAAAACCATTTCTAGCACAAAAAAAAGAACTGTCTATCTCTGCAAATGCATTATTTTGGGGAATGCGTTTAGTAATTCCTGAAGTATTGCAAAAAATAAGTTCTCAACGAGTTGCATTTGGGACACACAGGAATTGTTCGCATAATATCGCCTGTGAGATCTCGTGTGTGGTGACTTCAAATCGACAAAGACTTAGAAAATTTGTGAAAACGTGTAGTGCATGCCATTGAGCAAAAGATGGTGACCTAACCGACGTTTCTGGAAAAAAACATGCCTGGGAACGACTACCAGGTGTGTTTGACAGGATACATATTGACGTTGCGGGGCCATGGAAAACTTTATGTTTTTTCTAGTTGAGGATGCTTATTCCAAATACTAGTTCATTAAGATAATGCACAAAACCACCAGCACTACTGTAATTGCGTATTTGCAAGAGATATTTGGTTTATTTGGTTTGGCGGCATATATTGTCAGTGATAATGGACCACACTTTTGCATCCTTCGAATTCAAGGATTTCTTGAAAGAAAATGGCGTACAGCATTCCACCGTAGTCCCTTATCTGCCTTGTACCAATGGATAAGCTGTGGTAGCAGCTGAATCAATGAAACGTTCATTAAAAGCTAGCGTTAAACAAGGGCTAACTGTAGAAAAGGCACTGAACAACTACTTAATTCAGTTTAGAAATGTACCGCATACTACCGCTAAAATTACTCTTGCCAATCTGATGTTTAGACGAAACGTGCGCACGAGGTTGAGCATAATGGTGCCTTCAACGAATGATACCGTTCAAATGTCTCAAGAAAATATGCTTAAGTCTACTCGTCCTAAACAACAACTAACCTTTGACGTTGGAGAGACTGTGTATTCTAGGGACACGAGGCCCAACTGCAAGACCCGATGGCAAGAGGGAATAATTCTGTCGAAGGATACAAATTCGATATTTAGAGTCTTTGTTGGTGGCAATAAACCGGTACTAAAACATGCAGAACATCTAAGAACACATATTTTGCGTCGTGATGTGGTTTCATAGGAACTGACGTCATGCCCGAAGGAAGTGATTGCCTCAAATTTTGAACGTCAAGCTGAAAAACTGAATCATGCACATTGTTGTACAACAAGCCAGTGCAAATTTTGAAAATCGACCAGTTTTTCATCAGCAGATGCCTGCAAACGCGAAAATAAAAATTTTGCCATCGTATGATTACAAAATAATGCCAAAGTTAATGCCGCAGAAAGAAATTCGTGTTGTAAAATCACCAAATTTAATTAGCGACTCTGAATTCCCGTCGCTTCTCTCTAAACAAACTGCAGTATCTAAGCGTCAACTTTGCCGACAGAGTGCGCCATGACGTCAATAATATCGTCATCAGTGGGTCAATTGCCAAATCCAGTGGATTCTTTGCCAGGTCCGCCATCTTTTTCCAGTGCAAAAGATGTCAGAATCGAAAAGCGCCAGAGAAATTGAAGTTGTAACAGCTAGGGGTTTGAACTACCATATTCGGCAGCCAATTTTTTTCTTGTTATGTTTTTTTTACAGGTTTAATGTTTTTCTTCGTATGTGAAGAAAATTGTATGATAGTTAGAATAGTAATTTAACAATTTAACTTGGAGCTGATGATGGATTTTGTAAATATGATCAGAACGTTTATGGTATTCAAGTTAAATTTTCAAGTTTGTCGGGAATTTTGACCTAGTGATTAAGGGATTTTGAAACAAAAATACATATGGGTATATTATGGCATGCCATCAGATTTTTTATTAAACATTTTTCATTATCGCATTTTAATTTTCATTATCGGCCTGAATATCCGTTAACGGAAATTCTTGGTCGATACTGAAAATTAAGTTCCGATAATGAAAAATGTTTTCTGTTCACGAAAAACATTTTTCATTATCGACAAGCAATCGTAATTTCACATCATGGAAATTAATTTGTTGTTAACGAAAATTCCGATAATATAAAATAAATTTATTGAAACATCATATCAAAGGGGAACAAATATATTATCCAGTCACATGAAAATAATTTTTCGTTAACAAAAATTAAATATCCGTTAACGGAAATTCAATTTTCGTTAACGAAAACTGATTTCCCATTATCGAAACTAGTATTTTTCGTTATCGAAACTAATATTTTCCATTATCAACACTAGTATTTTTCATTATCTATACTAGTATTTTTCATTATCGTAACTAGTATTTTCCATTATCGAAACTAGCATTTTTCATTATCGAAACTAGTATTTTCCATTATCGAAACTAGCATTTTCCATTATCGAAACTAGTATTTTTCATTATCGAACTTTAGTTTTCCATTAACGAAAAATGATTTTTCGTTCACAGTAAGTCAATTTCCATTAACTCGCAGCACACTTGTTATTCTTCCCATTTCCTTTAATGCAGATTTATTTTTCGTTAATGAGAATTAGGTTAACTGTCTCCGCAGAAATTTGAATTCTTACAAATTCGACAACCGATAATGAAAATTAAATTACGATAATGAAAAATGTTTTTCGTGAACGGAAAACATTTTTCATTATCGGAATTGAATTTTCATTATCGACCATGTATTTCTGTTAACGGATATTCAGGCCGATAATGAAAATTAAAATGCGATAATGAAAAATGTTAAATAAAAAATCTGATGGCATGCCATAGTATATTCTAATTATTGTTGATGTAATTTTTGCCAAAAAAAAGTAATGAGTGGCTTTAATGTTAGATAGGGGGTGAATGGTACATAATTTGAATGAATACGTAGCGGACGATTAACAAATGTAAATTTGTATTGAAGAATCACCTGACTGGAGCTCCGAACTCGCAAAAGAGCAAGTATTGACGGTAACTGCTGAATAGTCATGGATATCTATTACTTAATTTAATATGAATTATCAAGGTTTGGTGTGTGCCCTGTGCATAGCCAATCTGGAGAATTTCCAGTTGTAATGCAATGCTGTACTAAGGAGTTGGTTTCATTTTTCAGTTTAAAGGTACACCCGGCCTGCCTTATAACATTCCGTGTGCCTTATAACAGCCACGTGCAGTTTGCCATCCGCGCATTTACCAGTGCTAAGGTCGACTGGGGTGGTAGCTGCATTCTTCGCACGGAGGAACGTAGCCGCTGTCTCGGTTGGTTTTGGTACACGAAACAGCATCAAGTTAAAGATTGTGTCGTCACAAAACGGAATGATTCTAGTATTTTAAAATCGCAATTTATCATTTTCTAGGCTAGTGTCTTATACTTAATTCTGATTTTTGCCGCATTAGTCTTTTAGATTTTTGATCTCATGTAATTATTAGAAAATTAGTACATGCACACACAGAGATGAAGCGTCATGATTATTGTAAGCTCACCAAGCATCATATACTGCGGGACGCAGTAAATAAAGTTAACAATTATCCAACAGAAAATCTCCTAGACGCCACATTTTAAAACGGATTTTTACCAAGGGATTGACTAGCGGTAAGTAAATAATTATACCTTTGGGGCCGTAATTCATGTGGTGGATCGAGAAAAATGGCGCTGGGAGGAATACCCCTTTAAAATTAGATTTGTGACTGTCCTACACACGTAGCGCCCTATGTATGGCGGGAGCAGGGAATACGATATACAGTATTTTTAGTTGCCAATATTTTTTGTTTTGTTATTATTACCTATTTTTTTTTTTAAGTCGTGTTAGTAATGGCCAGGAACGGCAATAACGCTGTTTAGATCTTGATGCTCTGCCCAAAGGTGCAAACACTAAACACTAGTACCAGCTAACGTGACGGATTTTTCCTAGAATTGACTGCTTAGACGCTGTTGCTCATGACAACCGCTCAGCCAATCACAGTTCTGCTGGTGTAGCAGGGCCGGCGCTAACAGCAACTGGGAAAGCAATGTGTATCTCAGCAGGCCTTGATAATCCGTCTCGGTAGTCCAACCTTGTTCAGAGTGAAAAAAAAATTATTGGTGGAGAGAAAAGCAAGAAACAGCCAGGTGAATTACAACAATGACTTAAGTTGCTTGTAACCAGTAGAATGACACAATATGAATGTGGCGAATGTGGAAAGGCGTTTGCACACAAGTCTTTTTTAACGCGACACCTGCTTGTTCACACTGGAAACAAACCGTTTGAATGTGGTGAATGTGGAAAGACTTTTGCTCACAAGTTTCACGTAACGCGCCACGCACTTGTACACAGTGGAAAGAAGCCGTTTGAATGCGGTGAGTGTGGAAAGAGCTTTGCAGAAAAGAATAATTTATCGTGGCACGCACTTGTACACAGTGGGGAGAAACCGTTTGAATGTGGTGAGTGTGGAAAGGGCTTTGCAGAGAAGAGAAGTTTGTCGCTGCACTCACGTTTGCACAGTGGAAAGAAACTTTTCGAATGTGGTGAGTGTGGAAAGGCATTCGCAGATAAGAGTAATTTAACGCGGCATGGACTTATACACGCTGGAGTGAAACCGTATAAATGCGGTATGTGTGGAAAAGCTTTTACGCACAAATGTTACTTGACTCGGCACGCAACAGCACACAGTGGAAAGAACCCGTTTGAATGTTCGTGAGTGTACAGAGGCTTTTGCAAGCAAGAAAAACGTGCTTGTGTTCCTACAGATAATCTAGTTAATTCTGGAGAGTGTAGCAAAGACATTACCAGTAATTCAAGATTAATTATTATTATTATTATTATTATTATCAAGAATTTATATTTGTTATTATTTATGTGAAAGATAGTATTATTAGTTTTGTTGGATGATGGGTCATTCTCAGCGTTAGAGTCATGAAAGGTGGTTTTGCGCTCTACTAGCGCCCTTATGAAAATGGCGGCAACGAAGCGATGTTGCCTTCACTCCTAGCTGGGATCTTATAGCGGCCAACTACTAGTTCCGATGTTATCGGCTACGATCATTTTGCCACGGATTATAAGAAAAGAAAACATAAGAAAGGAATGGCCCCACATACTGAATTTAAACCTTAAACAAATATTTTGTCTTGAAAGAGGCTCGAGCTCGTATAGACCTACCGCGTCTGAGCCAAATGACGGGCAGCTACGATGGCTTCCCTGCTGTGTCGAGTCCAGACTGCCGCAGCTCAGAAGCCCTCTAATGAGGTTTTTCAGTATCAACACTAATCGTCACGCTTCATCGCCAGCGCATTCTGCCGTTGTCTTTAGTCTCACGCTGCAATTGCACCTTAAGCTTTCTAACGCGAGTAGCACTGGCAATGAAGCAGGCCGTCTGTTAGAAAGTAACATCCTCTTAAACAACTAATAATCCTAGATCAAAGTGTGGTACAACTTGATGAAAACGTGTGAAGAATGAAGTTACACGAGAAGTACAAAACTATCGTATATCACTAAATCGATCATATCTGATCATAGTTTTTTTTTTCACCTATAAGGTAGGTAGGCTAAGCACATTCGGCAGTGCTGTGCCACAGATGCATTAAAGTTGCTTTTTCGCCATTTCAATTCCTAGATGTAGCACCGTAGTATCTTCGAACAATGAAAAAGAAATAAAGAAAATAGCGGTAAATTAAAAATGGAACAATAGTATTCGCAGTAGCGCAGTGATTTTCGTAACTAATACGAGATCACGACCCACATCAGCCTATTGGACGACGGAGAATCTGGAACGTGGATGTTGTGTTTAGAATATGGGCAACGCTATCGAGATGGTGAACAGGCGCCTTTAAGTGAGACACACGAATTGTCAAAAAAATGGGATAAAGGGCAGGACCTTACTAAGGGAGCTGCCTCAATATATATATTAGTTTACTAAACACTTATACTATTTTAGATTCGGGTTGGCCACTCCGCGCGGATTTTTGGATAATGGATTGATCACGCCTGGTAAACATTTCTCTTCAAGCAGACGAACTAACATGGCGACCTTATCTCTCGCTTCATCGCTTTCCCGACTTGGAAAACCTCTGAATTCGCCAGCTAGGGAGATTGTTTGCAATGTTTTCAAATACATGGAGGCTCAGGACACAACACGGATGTTGAAACAACAAATTTAAGAGACCAGCTTTGCCATTGGAAAATTTCAGAGAACGGTAAGCGTGTCTTGTCAGTAGCAAAGGAAATACCGATCCACAACTCTGGCCAAAACTACGGCATGACCACGATTAGGCCTAACGCCGCAGACGCCGCCGCCACGGCCTAGCACATCGAAAGCTGAAGCGCGCAGAGAAATTGTCAAGCTTGCTCGCCCTTTGCAGCTATGATTCCGACATATAAGTCCAGAAATTGTTGCTCTACGCTGTAGTTCTTCGGTAAGATAATTGCGTAGCCACAACCACCGTTTGTTTACTTGGACGAGATGTGGGCCAACCAACATCACAGCCGACAGATGCAGTGGCACGGAAAGGAAAAAAGTTACGTGGCCCCCACATACCACCGGGAAAAGATCGACGTTTGATATTATTGCATGCTGGCTCTAACGAAAAGGATTTGTAAATAGTGCTCAACTTCTTTTCACTAACACTGGGGATTACCAAGAAGAAATGAACGGCGAGTGTTTTAAAAACTGGTTAAAAACTACTAGCAAACTTGGTGATCGTGATGGACAATGTTCCGTGTCATTCAGTTCGACTCGACAAGGCAGCAACAAGCAAAAGCAATAAGACAGAAATTATTTCGTGGCTCGGAAAACAAATTTCCATACCACTGCGAGCTGAATCTCGTCGTGTTAATTTGGGCCCAAGTTAAAGACGAAATAAGAGCATCCAACACAAAATGTAAAATTGCATACGGCATAACATTAACAACTACTGCGGTAGCCCATGTAACCCCTGGTGACTGGCAGAAATGCATTAACCACACTGTAACGCTTGAGAACGATTATAGGGGCACTGATCATCTGACCGAGCCGAACCCTTCATTACTGTAGTAACCAACAGCGACGATTATGACTACGAAGAAATGTAATTTTGTACCACTCCAACAATCTCCCTAGCCAATGACGAAAACTGCCCTTTTACAGCTCTCACAACTAGCCTTCAAACATTTCACTGTGTTTTGGACACAGAAATAATTACCCGCAATTTATACAATAAAAACAACACGCTATCCCGTAGACCCCCTACACAATTTGTAAATTATCAGTTTTGGAATAATAAAATATAAGGCCCACTCAAGATCTATTCTGGATAATCTTTTGGCCCTGTCATGAACGGAGATTTCCCCAGTTACAAAAGTCCAGGAATTTTCAATTTTCAATATTGGATCATCCAACAAGCCATGCAGCTCCTCGCCCCCCCCCCCCCGCCGCAATTATCCCTCATGAAATGCTTAAATCAGAAATCGGGTACGTATACTTTCTTCAGCATTATAAAGAAAAAAATATTCTAAAACAATCAATAAAACAATAAAACGATAAAATAAATAAAAATATCGTCCAAAGAGTACTACCAATTTTCGTAGATGGCAGCTTAACAAATCGTTTGTGAGCTGAACGCATGCAGGAACTCAGTGCGTGTACAAGGATCCAGTCACCACCAATGTTAGTGCATATGCGTGACAGGCGATTGCAAACGATCATAAATACAGCTATTTAGAGTGGCCAACCAGAACCTAAAATAGTATAGCACCCTAGCGGGTGTGTATACAACATTCGATGACTACCAATGTGCACTAGGTGACGGCAGAATCGCCACCTGAAAACTAGTAGTGTTAGAATCAACATTGTTGGTACGGTACCTACCACAAGGGTGGAGGCCACACACACTACAGTCGTCTCTACTAAAATGTAAGTAGATGGACAAGTAACAATCCCAATACGTACAATCCCCTCCCAGTACTTGTTACATACTCAGGGTTTACGCTGGCAATTGTTTTATTTTAGCAATTTGGCTAATTGTTTGTCAAATTTAATAGCCAAATCCAAGTTTCGTGAGCCAAACCATGCGACAAGAACTATACAACAAGAATCAAAGCTGCAATATTTGGACCTCCCGCACCCCAACCACGCAGAAAAATTATCAGCAATCAGGTTAATATGTTTTCAAATTTCTGTAGCGTCTGTGCTTATTAAAAAAATAAGCATTGAAACATTGATTTCAGTCATTCTTTTGCCCAGGCAACTGTCCAATTTCATAGTAGCAGGAGGAGAAAGGTGTTCTACTCCTATTTGGTCTCTTGAACGCAAGTTGAAAAATTTGTTACCCTGGCATTTTGCACATGGTGTTGGGTTAAAATGAAGTGACAATCGAATACATGAAAAGCAGTCACCTATCGGCCGAGGGCGAATAACGTCACAACTTGTCACCTGTGACGAAAGATATGCTGCTGAGAGTTGATGGATGGGGTGCAGTGTGCGGGAGCAGTTTGTGCACCCTTAACTATGAAACTGCTACAAATCCTCAGTAAACCAGAAAAAAAATAAAACTGTACACCATTCGCAAATCTTTTTTTTTCAATTCAACATATGACGATAAAAAACTAACAACTTTAGGTGAAGAATTTAATTAAAATCCTTAGCAATTTGGCTAATTAGAAACAGAAATTATTAGCAAAATGAGAAGATTGTTAGCATTTTGGCGATTTGGCTACCGACAGCTTAATCCCTGTACATACTACTACGACTAGTCGGGACTATGTCTATTTTTTTAATCCACTGTATTGATTAAAATATATAAAATGATAGCAAGCCAAAATGGTGCACAAAAACTCACACAAAGTGACGTTCCGGGACGGAAGACTACCTGTTTCAAGCTGCACACTTCACGCCAAAAGTGAGCGTCAAAACATAAATCACACCACATGGATGATCCACCCAACAGCAAGCATCAATAAAAGTATAAAATAAAGTAAAAAATGGACCCAAGTCTGGCTAACCTGGCCGTCCACTGCAGAAAGCAGAGTGGAGGTGACGAGAATTACGTTGGTTGGCGTAAATACAACAGTTCCCTAGCGGGAAAAATTGAAATACCTAATTTACGCGTTACGGTAATATACTCCCAAAAGTTGCTTATTTTCTTCGTACCTCATTTTTTTTGGGAAAAGTGTCCATACTGCAAAAAATGGGCTCTACCAATGTAAAAGAGACTTATCATTGCTCCTTCTTTCCATACTTTGTTCAGGAGACAGTGGAATACACTTCCGGACCAAGTTGCCTGTAGAGCTGGCGAGACGGCGTTTAGGGCTGATTTGGTGAGAGGGAGGAAGCAAACTAAGTATATGTCACGTGTGAATTGTTACCTTTGCTTGTTGATGTTGTTTTCTTTTTGATTTGACTTCGGGTTGGGCAAATGAACACTTCAGAAAAAAAAACCGTTATTCATTATACTGTGACACACTACAACGATTCAAACAATGTCATACGAGACTCGCAAATACACACTTTCAACAACGACAGATGTCTACCATCTGCAAATTTTCAACTACTAACTTTAGTCGTCATCAGGCTCCTTAAAGGAAAGTTCAAACTCTGTTTACATATAGTTTTTCAGCCCAATACACGGTTCGAATTCGTAACTGCCATAGTCTGCCGCCTACTATCGTTGACACTGATTAAATCTAACTCAAAATGGGACAACCATTTAAGATGCATGAAAACAGGCAGATCTCCCTTATGAATGTGCATGGCCCATCATTCGCTATTGTTATAAACCTGATTGGGAAAGACTTGCGAGACATAGGGCCTTAGGGCTTCAGGCAGATGACCAGGAGTGGTAAACGCTCGTTAAACCCTTTGGGAAAGACTTGCGAGAGAAGCTTGATGTTGAGTGGAAGTTTGTGTGCAAAGAATGGCCTGTGTGATACAGTGGGTAAGGGTGTACAAATCGACCGAATATAGTAGACAGCAGACAGTGACAGTTACGAACTCTTTAACTGTGTATTGGACTTAAAAACAAAATGTAAACAAAGTTTGAACTTCCCTTTAAGATGCCTACAGTTAGCAGTTGAAAATTTGCAGATAGTATACTATCTTCGTTGTAAAAGTGTGCGTTTGTGAGTCTCGTGTGACATTGTTTGAAATGAATACTTAAACCACTTAAATACTTCCATAGTTTATCCTCGATTTGTATTGCTTTATGTGAACGTTATCTTTTGCATTTGCCACGACAAGATATACAGATTGAGGATAAACTTAGAAAGTATTTGTATTTAGCACAGCATCTGCCAGTCCATCATCACATTTTACTAGAAAACAAGCAACTTTCGTATTGTATAATTCCAGTAATGCTTAAATTAGTTATTTCAAATTTTTCACGCTAGGGGACTGTTTGTTGTATATAAAATCCAACCACCATAATTCTTTTCACCTCCTCTCTGCTTTCTGCAGTGGATGGGAATTATTGTGGAGAAGCTTATGTCACTAAGATGTTAAATAGCATGAAATGAAAATCATTGGCTAACGGGCGGAAATACCATAGACTGGTGCTCTTTAATCGGATCCTACATCAACGTACCATACTTTATCCTGGTCAACATTGTAAACCACCTGATTTTCCCAGTAGGCTAGACGATTCAATGAAGGTAAAGAAGTATCAGTGTCAGAAAAATGTATTTGCGTAATTTTTTTTCCCTGCACTATTATTGATTGGAACAAACTACCAAGTGAGTTTGTCACCTGCAGAAATGAAAGTGCTTACTCAGCCTAAGTAATTTCCAACCAAAGAATCTTAGAATGTAGCCATATTATTTAAGGGTATTGTGCCTTGTGTTTTTTTCTTCTTTTTTTTTTGTATTTTGGTTGTAGTGGGTTTTTTTTTTTTTTATTATATGTTTGTATTTTGACATTACTTTTTGCCCTATTGGGCACTGTAATTATGTAATAAATAAATAAATAAATTAGGTCCTTTTTACTTTATTTTTACTTTTATTGATGCTTCTTGTTGGGTGGATTTATACCCTTGTAGTGTAATGTATGTGTTGATGCACACTTTTTGCATGAAGTGTGTAGATTGAAAACGGGTAGTCTTTTGTGTGTTTTTTATGCACCATTCTGGCTTACTATCATTATATTACTGTATTGGTGTGTTCACCTTTGTGTTGATTAAAATACACAAAGACATCCCCCTCCCCACCCAAAAAAATGATAATACATAAAAAGATGCTACACGTAATTTTTTGCACAAGGACAGAATTAATAAACACTTAACATTTTTTTTAATGTAACCAATTGAACGAGAAAAAAAATTAGGTGCCCTCATCCCAAATAACAGCTCTCCACGGTGTCTCACAAATCCAAACGTCAAGTTGCTTCCGGATTCAACTGAAAGCTGAAAGTGACATGGTTGAATGTTTTCAGAATGTTTTGGAAGAGACATGTTATTCCCCTTAACATAAACATCCTGAACAAACTTGGAGGATACTTCACGCTGCAAGGTGGGTATTACAGAGCACACGTCTATTTTGTGTTACTATTTGAGGGAAATCAAAATCTGCAATCGTTGGTAAATATCGTGGGTATTTTTTTCTGGTGTTTATAAGATTATTTCTTTGGATCTCGTGAATTTCCTTTACTTGGGAATACCGCATTAATGACGCCTCCATTTCTCTCTTGAACGGTAGCCCTCACCCTTGCGTGCTAAAGAGAGGATTGTCATGCCATGCACGTACATCTGGCATATCTATTGTTATTTTCCGGTACTTTGTGACTTAACTGCTGACCGTGTTTCCGCCAAACAATACCCATTTTCAATTTTTCGTGAAAGTGAAGTTTACGATCTTTGAATATCACAGTTCCAGCCACCCATCTATGCTTCACATTTGGCCTTTACATTCGTCAGTGCAATACACCTCATTGCCAACTTCATATGTTAGTTCGTTTATATTCATTTAAGCTGACGTGTTTAAGCCTTGTCGACATTGTCCTCAGTTGAGGGAACCATTAGCCACAAACGCGTTCTGACATTACGTTTTAGAAATAGTTTTGACGGCATGACTTATGTTCTAGTGAGGCACATTCCGAGCTTGCATTAAGAAATGTATTACCGCTTTCTCTGCAGACAAGCTGACAAGATACTAGCTTTCATGGAACAATTTAAACTACGAACTAGATTTTCTGAACTCCTATTTGTGCAAGGCCTGTAGAGAATACTTGTGACGTGTCAGATGCCACATTTTTTTTCAAAAACATTTCGATTTTTTGACATACAATTGGTCCGTTCTGATGCAATAGTTCTACATAGCCCATATGTTGCAAATGGGTCTCTAAAATCCTTTGTAATGCTCAAACTTGTTTTTAGATTCATAATACATACGAATGGAAATTTCAAGTGTCCATCCAACGCGACAAGAATACGTTAACCAACAAACGTACCCCAAAAATGTTTATGAAGCTGAATCCACATTGTTGCAGGCCGTTACCATACATATTTTTTTTTATTTTGCAGGTAATACTTTTATCTTTATTTATTTGGCACGGCTGACGTATTTTCCAGGTCAGCATCGATTTTCGGCCGCCACACGCAAGCGCGAGGAAGTGCCTTTATATGAAAAAGACCATAGTGCCCCACCTGTAATTCAGCAAGGCCCTGTGGTCTTTTTTTTCTCAGGAATTATCAGCC
>JAHWFP010157072.1:80182-105970 GCA_023313725.1 Lithobius niger | reverse complement strand
CCCCCCCCCCCCCCCCCAACAAAAAAAAATACCATTGCCGTACAACGGTAGTTCGTGCCATCTTATAAAAAATGATTTTAAACTCTCGTTTTCAATCTTGTCCGGCCAGCCATCACTGGTGTAAAGATAAACAGTTGCCAATAGTTTATCTTGGAAAGTTAGCTTTTCAAGCTGGTCAGACAAGCTGATACATGATTAAAAATCAGCAACTTGTGTGATGATACGCATCAAAGTTATTTCCGCAAAATTGAATATCTCGATCCATCTCTAGCGTTCAATCTACTGTATTGTCCGCTCAAATTTCTTATTACGACTTGCTTGGATCAACTGACTAATTGTAAATTTCAACTGTGTTGAGAGGCAGATTTTAACAGGGATTCCAACACCATGCGAGCCTATTTCTTGTCCTTTTATATAGCCATTTACAACGAATCTGACGTGTCAGAAATCTTGGAGAATGCTTGCAAAAAAATACAACAGTCCGTCGAAACTTACGACAAAAAAGGTAGTGGTTGGTGCTTTTTGAAAGTTCGGAGTATCACTGTAAAAATGGCAAAAGTCGATCCTTTTTGCCCTAGTTCTCTCTTACCCTTGCCTAGTACATTACGGAAGAAAAGCGAAGTTATAGTGAATTTGGAAAATTCTGATGAAAAGTGCTTTCTTTTTCAGTTTTAGCCCCTAAAATGAAGTGCTATGAAACCGAGGTTAAATATTACGAACCATTTTTGGATACCGTAGACCATTCCATGTTGACATTCCCTGTGAGTCTACGCCAAATTGATTCCTTCGAACGAGTCAACAATTTTTCCATTAAAGTAATTTCATACTAGGGATCGATAGGGTTACATCCGGTGCGAGTGAACAAAAAAAAGGAGAAGTAATTGACTTAATACTAGTAGCCGACGAAAAAGGAAACACTCATTACTGCACCATCTTCGATATCGATAGGGTACTCCGATTTCGAGGTGTTGGAACATATTAGTAAAGGCGGTAGCTTTTACTGTAAGGTTTGACCTCGGTCTCCCACGTTAAAGCCTAAATTTGGAAGCTTAATTTCTCCGCTGCCGTTCAACATTTTTTACTGAAATTTGGTATGCAAGCCTTGTGGGACTTGGCCAACGCGTGTACCAACTTTTATTAATTTCCGATTTGCCAGATTGGAGATTTGGACTTCAGCTGGAATCGTGAGTTTCATTTTTGTCTTATACGATGGTGGTGGTGATGGCGATGGACTTTGGACACGTTTTTACAATGGTCTCTACAGACTAAACCATTTGTCGTAGAAAGCTGATTCTTAGCTCATTTGAAAGATCTACTTCCGGAGGTGTGCCCTTTATAGAAATGGAGATGTGTCCTTTATAGAAATAGAAATTTCAGTTGGTGGCTCCGTTCCAGAGTTACGGATTAGATTCTTTATTGAGCCAAGAACAAAACTGCGGCCTTCAAGCCATGCGCTCAGTTTAACGTACTTACAAACTAACTTACAGCTAAAGAAAACAAGCCTTACAAACCGAAGACACTTGAAGCACTAACCAACATAACTCTCCCAAACTCACCCTCCTGACCATTCCCGCCATACATCACAGCAGGCCAGAGCAAGGCCCGTGAAAATGAGGAGGAACAGAGAGCAAGAAGAAGGATACAGCCTAATGCACGGAATAGGGGAGGAAGGAGAGGAGGAGGGAAAGGGGAATAACGATATATTGCCCAGGGTGAGCACCCGTTCACTGGACGAAACGTTGTGTATCCCGGCAGAAACCAAGCATCCGTCCCAGAGACCCGCATCCAGGAGCAGAGTGTGGCGGAACTCCCAAGACCCCTTGTAATGACCCTCACCCTCCTTCCCCACGGACAAAGCGTCGCTGCAGGGCCCAGAGAGGACACTCCAAAAGGAAATGACGCACTGTTTCAACACCCCCACCGCACGCACACTCAGGCGACCGTGCCCAACCGAGGCGGGCAAGGTGAGCTCGCAGCTGAACATGACCAGTACGCAGCCGTGACACCAGGCCCGCATCCCTCCGAGAAAGGCCATTCAGGAGCCGCGGGCAGGCAGTGGACGGATGGAGAGCATAAAGCCGCCGCCCCGTCTCACAAGTAGACCAGGCCGCAGCCCATTCACCCTGAAAATCCTGCTTACAACCGGACGCAGATCGCGAGGGCCCAGAGCAAAGCGGACCACGCTACATCCCCCTCCAGACCCCTGACGGGCCAGGCCATCTGCCAGCTCATTCCCAAAAACTCCCGAATGGCCCTTGACCCAACCGACAAACACACGAAGACCCCGACGATGTAAAGTGAACAGCTTCCACCCGATCTCCAATGCGATCGGGTGCGAGCATTGAAGTGACCGGTAGCAACTCCTGAGAAAACCGATCCCGGCCAGGGCGTCAGACAAAACACAGAAGCTAGGGAGCAGCAGGTCTGCACCAATATCAAGAGCTACGGAAACTGCAACAAGTTCTCCCACGAAGGCCGATCGGAGAGAACCAAGCGAGTAACAGAATTCCAAGCGAAGACTCGGGACACACACCCCTTCCCCACCCTCCTTATCCTCAGCTGGCAAAAAAGAGGCATCACAGTAAATCAGTGCACAGTCCTCAGACACACAGACGGGAACTATCGGATCAAACAGAGCCGCGTCAGCAGCGCAACACCACACCCACGGGGCTGGAGGGTGAACGACCAAAGGCTCTGGGAAGCCAACCATCCCTGCCCGACCAAGAAGAGTAGCCCCTAAACCCGGAGCGCCCAAAAGTTCCCGAGCACCCTGAGGCAGCAACATGTAATCCCGCAGGATGCTGGCCAGAGGGTCAGTTGGACCCCTAGCGATCGCGCGGTGACAGAGCCTGACCAGCAATTCTCTGGCCCGGTACACAACTGGGATCTCGCCAGCCTCAACATGCAGAGCAGAAACAGGCGTGGAGGGTAAGCACCCCGTGACAACCCTAAGGCAATCATTTAGGGCCACCTGTATCCCGTCAAGGGCCTGCCGAGAACTGGCCAGAACCGGAACGTGGAAGTCGGCAACCGACGCTTCGCAACCGACCTGTTCCCTGCCAGAGATTTCAGAACGTTCAGACGGGCTACAATATTCTTCCTCACCGCAGTCACATCATGTGTCCAGGTGAGCTGAGGGTCCAGCCAATAACCAAGGTAACGAATCTTGAGGGAGGACCGAACAAGGGTGCCGTCCACTCTGAGCGACGCCTCGTATTTCTGGCCCCGCCGAAACACCATAAGCTCTGTCTTTGCGCTAGACAGCTGCAAGCCCCTAAGAGCCAGAGCCCTAGACCCCTCACTGATCGCAATCTCAAGGGCCTCAAGAATTACCGGCAGGTCTTTCCCCCGTGAGCCAGACCGCCACGTCGTCTGCGTAAGCCACCACGTTGCCCGTCCGACCCAAAGCAACAAGGACAGAATTGATGGCAATTGCGAACAGCACTGGGCCAACGCAGCTTCCCTGCGGCAGCCCCTATCGGTAGATCTCACCCCCGACCAGAAGCGTCCGACTCTGGGGGCGAAGGAGCGTCGACCCAAGAGATTCAGGACAGCAACCTTGACCTTACTGCTGACGCCCAGACTGCCAAGCTCATGGCCAACCCACGATACATCAACCATGTCGTAGGCCGCTCTGATGTCAAGGAAAACGGCCACAGCAAAACAGTCATTAATCCAGGCCTCCCGGATCCCAAACTCCAGATATAACATCGCGTCTTGGGCACCCCGGTGTTTCCAAAAGCCAAACTGGGCAGGAAACAATCGCCCTGAACCTTCAACCTGCCACATCAGCTTGTTCACAAGCATCCTCTCGTATATCTTGCGAGCACAGGAAAGAAGGGCAATTGGCCTATAACTTGTAACGGCCGATCTCACCTTACCCCTACCCAGTACTGGGGTCAGGATGGAAAACATCCACGACTGCGGCAATGGAGCACCATCGAACAGGCCCTGGTAGAAGCAAAGCAAAGCAGTCCTGCCATTGCCCTCAAGACCCTGGAGATCCCCATAAGACACACCGTCAATGCCCACAG
This sequence comes from Lithobius niger, assembly GCA_023313725.1. Taxonomy (NCBI): domain Eukaryota; kingdom Metazoa; phylum Arthropoda; class Chilopoda; order Lithobiomorpha; family Lithobiidae; genus Lithobius; species Lithobius niger. Next base: position 101,936 of record JAHWFP010157072.1, on the reverse strand, counting down.
CACTGTCCGAGCGACAGGATGCCATCGCAGCAGTAAGCTCCAGCATAACAAACGGGGCATCCGACCCATCCGACCCCTCAGAGGCTCCTCCAGCACCCTGGGGTGGAGGAGGACCCCTCGGAGAATCATACACTGCCGCAAAGTTGGCGTTAAACGCCTCCGCCATCAGGGGCCTACGCAGAACCTCACCTGCCTGGTCAAAAACCCAAGAAATCTCAGGGCGGGCATCCTGCGGGCGCACCATAGCCCAGACCTTGGAGATCGACAAGCCCGCAGCCACCCGTGCACATAGCCTAGCCCCAAAAAGTGCCTTTTCCCTACGGAGGAGGAACTTGGTCTCCTGCGCAGTCCCAATGTACTCAAACCACCGTTGATCACACCTGAACCGTTGATACCTTTGCCACGCCCGACGCCTATCCCTGACAGCCAGGACACAAGTGGGCGTCTACCACACAGGATTTCGTCCATTCCCCCCGACCCCTCGACAAGCAGCCCGCCTCCTTCCTCCTACCTTGACCCATCTCATCAGCCACGGTGCGAAGTCACCAGAGTCGACGACTGGATGGGCTGGACGAGCAGGTCAGTGAAAAATCCTATTTCCCCCAGCATGCCAAGATAAGGCCACAGGAAAGTGGTCACTCCCCCGTAGGTCCGTCGACACCTCAAAAGCGAAACGCATTGCACAAAAACAGATCAAGGACCGATTCTTGGATCACCCCTCTGTAGCTACGCACGAACGTTGGTGAGCCGTCCTGTATCACTCCTAAGTCAAGACGGTCCAGCGATCCAGCAAAGACCCGACCTCTAGTGTCACAGCGTGCATTGCCCCACTGCCAATGGTGGGCGTTGAAGTCCCCTCCCAAAAGAACTGGGCCCGGAAGCAGAGACACCCATCTTTCCCACTCCTGCCTAATGACATTCCCCGTGACATGTAGCACACCAACCGTGAGCCACCCCCACCCCCCCCCCCCACCAGACCCTGAGGATGCATGCATCGATCCCTCGACATGAGGGAATGGGAGGGGGCAAAACCACAGGAATATGATCGCAGACATAAACCCTAATGCCCGACTGGCCCGCACCCCCAAAACCCACAAAACCATCCAAAACTGGGACAACGCCAGGCGGGAGCTTGGTTTCCACAAACCCTAGCATATCAACTTTAGACCCAAACACTTCAATATCCTCCCCCTTATTCGCTGCCCCTCTCACATTCCACACACACAGAGTGAATGGCACAGCTACGTTCACAATCAGCCACTACGGGGACACCGGAACTACAAGCAATTCGTTCTCCCCTTCTGTATCACCAGAACTCGCGGAGCACGAAACACTGCCACTAAAACCCTCGTTACAGGCCACCTCTGCAGACCCCTTGGCCCACTCACAAAAAACCAGCTCACTGCTTGACTGCACCGCGTCGCACTCTGCACTTTCACTCTCACTAGCCTAGTTGCACACTTGACCAGTCACAGACAACACTTCACCACCCAAACCACCACAAGGCTCACTTGACTGTACATCCAAAGCACTCCCTACCACATCTCCAACACTCTCGAGCGCCTCACCACCGCGCGCACAGACATCTGGGGTTACTGTTGCTGAAGCCCCACGAATATCTAGCACAGGAAGCACATCATTATTGTCACCAACACTAGTGCTAACACCTACCATTGACTGCTCCTCCAACTGGTCCACACTGGCAGACAAGGGAGAAAAACGATTGCGTTCCACGGCAACCACCTTCAAAAGCGGCGGCGAGCTTGCAAGAGCCGACTGTGATGCTGAGGCCTTCCGACGCCGAGACCGTCGCTGTGTTGACCAATTTGCAGATGCTGAGTTCAAAGAGGGGGCATCAGCAAAGGGCCTGTCAGCCCCAGGCACTACCTCAACCTCAGCGGTCTCCTCCAGTGGGGCCTTCGGTGGAGCGATATGGACGCAGGGCGCCTTACGCGACACCAGGCACCGGCACTCCCTGCAATAAACTGAACCGCAGACACGACTCACGTGGCCACGTTGGCCACAATTTAGACACCTTGGAGGTCTATCTGTTATGGAGAGGAGACTAGCAATTCCCAAAATGCCTACAACATCCGGCACGTCCTCAAGCACCACGGAGTCCTTAAGTCGGATTATGCCGTTTCGCACCCCCGTACGACAGTGCCGTAAACCCTCTAGGGAGTGATATTCGTGAGACAGTCCTACTACCTCACCGTATGGCGCAAGCGCCCTCACAATGTCACGACCCTGAATATCCAGAGGTAGCCAGTGCAATTTAAAACGTAGTGCCCGTTCGTGGAGGTCATGCACCGCCGCCTGGTGACCGCCAACCTGTAAATTACCGACCCTTTTCACTATTAGCTTGGCCTCCCTATCGGCAAACGACACATGAAAGGCGTTGTTGGCCCGAAGCCACCCAATACCACTAATCCGACGCAGATCAACTAGTGGGGCTAGCGCGTCTCTGATGTCCACAGCACTGTACGGCCGCCCTGCCTGATCAGCTATTACAACTAGAGACAGGTCCATGGCCAAATTAGACAGGCAACCATGGTACAGCCTCTTGAGCCAGGCTAGATCACGTGGCTCTTCTTGATCCAGGCCGAATGTAGCACCAACTTGTTCCTCTGTGCCATTTGCCAGTGAGCGCCTGTCTGAGGCCAAAGCCTCCACATATGACGCCTTTGCTACAGTTGGTTCACGACGACGATAAATTCCATTGTTCACCGAACCATGCAGCATCACACCTCGAGTTCCGTCCTCTTCAGCGATACCATTTTCACTGTTAGCATTGTTATCCTCGAAGCCATTGTCCACATAATTATTCATCTCCTCGGTGACAATACCGCATTGTCCTTTGTTACCTCCATTGTCACCCTCCATTAAGCCTTCCTCCTCTTCCCTTAATCTTCCACCTACCACACCATACAACTTCAAGTCCAATTCATCCAGCCCAACTTCAGCAGCCAACTTCAAGACCTCATCAAACTTTGCATCACTTACAATTCCTGCATCAATGTCACGTTGGACCAAAACACCCTTCAACTTAAGGTCCAGCAGAAAGCACTTGACCAACCGCGCCATTGTCAACAGTTGTCGATCAACCACGCCGAGTTGGATTGTTTCTATACAACAATGCCAATCAGCAAATGCTAACAATGCTGATGAGCCAACAATTTACCCGCACGTGAAGCAGAAGCATTATCCTTATCACGAATTGATTCATATAATGATTTCACGTCATTCTCCCACTTAAAGCTACCGTGTCCGTTATCCATTTGGCTTGCCGTCCTATGTACAAATACGGACAAAGCCGCTTGATAGATAGCTGCGGACAAACCAACTTCCAAAAGAAAGACTTGCACAGAATGAGTGAGCGAAGCCAGCGAAATTCAGTGCCTTTTGCAACGAGTGCAGACAACCAGCTTGGTATGTCAAAGTATCACGAATTAGAAAACAAAAACGAGCTGGTTTGATGTTTAAGGTACGGTTTAACTGATCCGAAGTCAAAACAGCAAAGGAACACAAATAAACTTTCCTGTAAGGTTTCACATACCGCAGTGTTCCTGTTACTGTTTAGTCCACGTGAAACCTTACTGCTGTATTCAACCATTAGACACGTAAATAAAATCAAAACCTTATCCCACCTATCAAAATTGTTGTAAGAATAATATAGTGCATAATATGCGCTACACACTCGTCCAGTTTTGGAGCTAAATTTTTTATTATCATTGTAGTCCGGTCGTCTCCTTTCCGTTCATCCTATTGATACATACACCAGTTTTTAAGATTTCGTATTGAAGACTTCAGGACTGGTAGGCTATTTCATTTATATTTTCAACGATATTTTCAGAGTTTCAAGGAGTTGCACGAACCCTGAATTAGTTAATGTGTAGGTCTGTACTAAGCACACTAAAAGTATGATTTTTACGATTTTTCAGCGATGTCCTTTAGCCAAGTAGAATGAACCAATCCGACATATCGTGTTCTAAAGTAAAAAACTGTAAAAACATACGAATACAGCAGTAAGCTTTCGCGTGGACTAAACAGTACAGGAACACTGCGGTATGTCAAACCTTACAGGAAAGTTTATTTGTGTTCCTTTGCTCTTTTGACTTCGGATCAGTTAAACCTTACCTTAAACATCAAACAAGCTCGTGTTTGTTTTCTAATAGGAAATTTTAGTGCCGTAATTGCTTCGCGGCCTTTGCTAAGGAACAATCCATGATAGAGCACACCAGCAAATGTGTGAGATTGAATAGGGCGCAAGTGCTCACTTTCTTACCCCCTGGCAATAACACGTTAAAATTCCTACACTACGACAGACGGAATCCTCATCCTCGGGTAATTTATGCAGATTTCGAATGTATGCTCAAACCCGTGCGAACTAGTAGCGCCGATCCATCCTCGTGTTCATCTACTAAAGTCAGTTTGCATTCACCTACTAGTTTTGGGTACATTGTTGTTGGTCCAGAAAATGAAATCGCGAGTCAAAAATTCTACCTCGGCGAGGACGCGATGGATAAGTATTACGAATGTTTGAATAGCAAAATTCAAAAGTTTTCCACTATTATAGCACGACCAAAACATCTCATGATGACTATCGACGATGAAATTCGGTTTTCGAAAACCGATACTTGCTACTACTGCAACAAAGTCATCATCTCCGATAAGTGAGAGATCACTGCCACTTCACGGGAAAGTTCAGAGGTCCTTCTCACGTAAAATGTAATCTGGAGGCTAAGAGAATAAATACTATCCCAGGCGTTTTCCATGACTTAGGAGGCTACGATATGCATCTACTGATTTCTGCGACGGAAAACTTCCCTTCTGTAGTAGACGTTCTGGCTAAAAACACCGAGCGTTTCATGAGTAGGACCATTACGCGATACTTTTCCTTCAACGGAAAGGACTTTTCGGTAATGTTGCGGTTTTTAGACAGTTATAGTTTCCTATCTTCCTCGCTCACAACTTTGGCTAAAACCACAAGAAAGAACGACCCTTCACCATTTTAAAAACTGCTCTCGATATGGTAGACTGGTTCGAGCCAAGAGCGAAAAAGGAGAAAATCTTGGATTTAATGACGCAAAAATGTCATTGCCCGTACGAGTCCATGCAGTCTATGTATTTGAAGACCAAGAATTACCTCCTAAGGTCCCACACACGACATACTGCACTATATTATTTGTTGTTTGTTTTTAGGGAGCACGAACCCAAACTGCGTTATCAGCCTCAAGACTATCAGAGGGACGATAAAAAAACCTGTTAACAAAGCTGTTCATTTTTTTAGAGTTGAATGAATCCATAAATGAGTACTGATGAGGTATAGAAGAAAAAAAAATAAAGGGGTGAGACAAGAAACCGATAGTGCAGGCGAAATAAAAGAAGGAAGAAAAAAACAACAGCCAAGCATTGTGGTTATTCTTATTCATCACTGTCGGGCAAAATTCCCTGTCTAGCAACACACCTGTCGGGTAAACATCACTGTCAGGCAGCCCACCTGTAGGGCAAACCTCACTGTCGAGCAACAGACCTGTCGGGAAACTGTAGTCACGCAAAAGTACCGTTGGGCAACCGTACTGCTCACTTCCAAATAATTGAAGGCTAAGAATGCTCTATTTTCTCCGTAATTGGACTGTTACTCTGGTACCAAGATGACAACTTTATTGCCCCAACTCGAGACCAGCCTTACCAAATTCACCATTTTGCCGAAAACCTCCACGAAGAAAGGTGAGTATTTCGCAAGGTAAGGTTAGTCTTCACAAAACACATTGGCCTTCCTCGACGTCCTCGTCACCTTATTAGCCTAGAATACCCTTGATAACGAAAACAATCCTACTGACTATAACTACAAAAACCCTTTCATCGATAAGCAAAGGCCAAGAAAAGTCAACAGACCAAACCCTGACACACTTCTTTTGCAATTTCTTTCCGGGGCCATTCTCCGAATGAATCAAATTAATCCTCCAATCTAAAAGAATGCATGTATTTTTCTCAAGACATCAATCATACAAATGTTCACCAAAAATCCACCAAAACGAGAGGAACGACTGCTACACGAAATACTGTAGTCTAAAAAATACCGTGCAAAGACTGAGAACTTTCTTACATTTGGCCTTATGCAAAATTTGCCAAAGAGTTCGCCACCATCAAAGGTTGACACTTTCTCATAAAGGAAGAAGGAAGTGTTCCAAGCGTACCATGTTGAGCTTGAGGACATCTTGGCTATTTGATGTGGTTACAGGTAAAGTTGGATGTTGGAAGAGTTGCCTACTTTCGTAACAGCAAATATGGAAAACATGAACGTGAATATGAATATGAAAAAAAAAACCCAGCAGTAAGCAAAAAGAGCTTTGGCCACCATGGTACCCACGAAGCTACCAGGTTTTATAACTGTAGGGGGCGATAATGGAAGGGAGCACGGTATCCAGCCTCTGTTTGAACTGCAGAACCGATGTTGCTTCGATGGTATGTTGAGGCAGTTTATTCCAGGTGTTAACCACACGGAAAGGAAGTGTGTTTTGGCGAAGGGACGTGTTGCATCTCTTCTTAAAGAGTTTTGCCCCATTGTTCCGAGTGGCAGCGCTCGCAGAGAGGGTGAACCATTCCTTGGCTGCAGGATCTTCACTGTTGAGGATCTTGTAAGTGAAAATCAGATCACCTCTTAGTGTTGGGAGCTTGAGGGCAGCAAGCCGGTCAGGTTAAGACACGTTCCAGCTTGTCACGGTCCTCTTCAAAACGAACCCACCATGCTTGGCCTGCATACTCCAGAATGCTGCGAACTTTGCTGCGGTATACAGCATGAGGAAGGTCTTACTTGGGAGGGTTGAGAAGGTGGTCCGGATGATGGTGAGGGCCCCATAAGCCTTAGCCACGGCAGCCTGAATGTGTTTGGAGAAGTTCAGGTCGCGATCAATGACGATGCCAAGATCTCGTTGTAAATTCTTCTGTCATTGGCATTCCTGGGCTAAGGCCATAGTCAGCCTGGTGATGTTGGGGGCCAAACCTCAGAACTGTACATGACAAAAAAGCATGACAAAGAAAGTTGCAGAAGGAAGATATTAGAGAGCCAAATGACAAATTAAACAAGATAATTGAATGGAACTTTCAGATGCAAAAGAGGGAAGAATTGAGAGAAACAGAATGGAAGAAGTTGAACGAAAAACTTGCGTAATTGTTTCAACGGGTAAATGAGATGAAAACAAAGGAAGAATTGTGGGAATTGCAGTTTACTGCCCTGAAAAAAATATATGACTCAAATGGGAGCAATGGTGGAGCAAACAATTGTAGAGATGCAAAAGAAAGATTATGATAACATGGGGAGAAAAGGCTAAAAAGCAGAAGGACCTTGCAATGCAAGAAAGAATGGAGACAATTGAAAAAAAAAAATAAATCAAACGCAAAAACTAACGCAAGAAATGAGAAAATTTAAATTAAGCAAAGTAGGATGGCAGCAGAAAAAAAGACGAAAAGGAAAAACAAATTGAGAATACGAAGGAGAAAGAAGGTAAAAATGAAAACGAGAAGACTGCACTTTAATCGGCGAAGATGTAGGCCTAAACTATGGTGAATCAGAGAAAGATGACAGGAATACAAGAGTCACGCAAGTAAAAAAAAAAGAAGGAAGAAGCCAGAGAACACAAAAAGAAAGAAAATAGGCTGACTGATGAGATCAAGGAAAATCAGCAAGGCCCAGATAAGACTGAAGGAGTATCCCAAGAGAATGCTGTAGATACACAAACCACTGCAAAAGACTACAGTAAAGCAGTTAAAGACAACAGTAGGATCAGGGTGCTTGGGTGCACCTGCAGTTCAAGCTAACTGGGGCGTAAAAATCAGATTTTATTTAACATCACTTTCTGCAGCGTTTTCAAATTCAACAAATTTCGTTAAAAATATACATTTGTTTCCCCCTTAAAAGAGATTTTCTTTACGCTCCACGGATGATGATTAAGTTCAATCGCTGCTGTCAAACTACGCAGCTACATTTACACAAGCGCTTGAACTGTGGCCAGTCTTCATTTTGTTTGTTACCGTGAGTTAAAAAGTAGCCATACAAAACACGAATTTTGGGTTGCTCACACTGGAAAAAAAGAAAGAAAGTGGGATGACTAAAACAAAAAGAAAAACTATAGAGGCCTACAGAAGTAGGAATTAATTGAATTAATAAATCCATTAAGTGCATGTGGGTTTAAAAACAACGTTTCGTTCCCCAGAATGGGGGCATTATCAAGTAAGAAAAAATGTAAACATGGCAAAACAGAAAAATTTGAACTATAGAATGCTATTCCAGAAAGCCCAAGTCAAAGCCTTACAGTCAAGAGAATGTAAGATGTATACATTCTACATCTGAAATTTAAAAGTTCAGTTCCTTACAAGGTGAACCAGAGCTTTCTTGAATTGCATGCTATAATTTTAGTGTGGGTGTTTTGTCCATGTTTTAATTTTTTTTCTTACTTGATAACGGCCGCGATCTATGAGACAAAACATTCTGAAAGTGGTTTTGTTTTGTCATTACTGTTTATTATAGAAGTTGAAAACACTCAAAATGGACTTCAGAAACGTTGAGACGTTTCTCCAACCTGCGGACGCGGCACCAGCTATTTATCAAAAGAGGAAAATGTGCAAGAAAAAGTAAAAGATAATTTTAATGCGGCTTAACACGTCCTACTCATCCAGCATTGGACAAAACCCATGTTGTCATGGACCTTGCCGCCCAAATTTGACAAATTTTAACTTCCCAGTTGTTGACAATATACAATTTACCACGTCTTACCACAACCAAGTTCTTCAAAAGAAAAAAAAAACTATCGTGAAAACGTGGCTTTTTCACTGCACCAGAACAGCTAGAACGTTTTGTTTAGCTTGCTTTCTGCTTGCTAATCGCTCAGACTTGAGTATCAGCCAAGTCAAACTTATCCAAATTTGGAGTCGTCGAGGACAAAACAAATTAAGAATCATGAAGGCGCTCCAAATTACTGAAGTGAAACGACTGTTCGAAACGTGGTTAAATTATAGTTAACAAATATCCAGTAAAAAATTCAGTACATAGGACAATTTTTTGTTCATCTATACGCCGATGATTTACCTCCACAAACCACCCCTCTCCCAACACACACACACACATAGAAAGATTCAGCCTTTAAGGTGTCAGCAATCAATTTTGAGAAAATCAGTAGCGTGCACAATCCCCCCAGAGGGGAAGGGCAACCACAGTCTGTTTTTTGTGGATATTTTTTGCACCTTTTCTGGCACTTTCTTAGCCATTTTTTGCCTTTTTATGCCTTTTTAGATCGGCCATTTATCCGGCACTGCCGCTCAACCTTTTGTCGGCCCAAAAAGGACCTTTATTTTTTTTTCTAAAATGGAATTTTACGAAAACGGAATTTTGCGAAAAGGGCATTTTGATTCCCCCCCCCCCCCCATGCACGACAATGTTAATGCTATTTGGCTTTGGTGGCAGTTGGAGACAGTGTAAATGCAAACGTTTTTATGTTGAACAGCCAACACCTACTGTGTTTGTGCTGTGTTGTTAAAGCATAAAAGCCACCACTGAAAAGACGTCAATCAGATTTTATGGGTATAATGCTGAGCTAGGTAACTGATTGGGAAGGGGGCATAAAAAATGATAGTCTGCACCCCCAAAATAATTTCTCGGCCCGGCCCTGAGTAGGATAGACAGAAGTCAAACAAATAATAAACAGCTTGGTCTGGGGAACAAAGGACAGCAAATGGGGCAAGATGTTTCCATCCTCAACATTTGGAATTAAAGTCCAGAAGTGCCAATTGTTATATTGGCAGATGCAATCGGGGATCCTCTACGGAGAGTATCAGACAGCATATTAGTGAACTGTTAATGTGGGAGATTAAACTAAATGTTGATTGTGTTGTGGTTGAACTGAAAAAAGATGAGTGACCGAAAGTTGGTCAAGGTCTTTTGAAGTGACTGTGCTATTTCACACAAAACCTTTGTTAATGATTGAAAAATTTTAGCCTCAACGGATTGTGGTGAGAAACTTCTTTGAAAAGAGAAAATGGAATAGTGAGAATAGAGTTGGAAAAAATTAATCATGGCAGATATTAATATTCAAAAAAGGTGTGTTTCCGCTGTAACGTGGAATTATCAAGGGCCAAAAAGGTAATATTTTTGGTGTTAAGGAATTATGTGAAGTCGCTGATATTATAACAGGAAATTTGGCTTGAGGATATTAAATGGGGATTTTTTTCATAATATTGTTCAAAATTTTAAATAAAAGTTTCTATCAGGAATGGACCCTTGCGGGGATAAAAATGAGGGGAGAGCATCTGGTGGTGTGACTATTCCCTGGATAAGTGGGATTGTGGGTGATGTGAAAGTTTCATGTGGGCAAAATAGAAGAATTCTTGAAGTAGAATTATTCAATGGTGGAAAAAAAATTAATTTCATCAGCGTTTTTGCAACGTACGAGATAAAAGGTACTGAAGATATGTCAAAAATTCTTGACTTTTGGGGCAACTGAATAATGAAACTGATAAAATTGAAAATGAAGACATTGTTGTGGGTGGGGATTTTAATTCTGATTATAAGAGGGAGGGAATTTTCCTTGATTGTTTTTATTTTGATGGGATTAAAGAAAATGGTTTGGTGATATCAGGGACAGGTAAGTATAAGAGAAGATTACTTTTGTAAGTAAAATCAATGGTGCCAAGTCCTGGACTGATCCTTTTTTGGTTTCCAAAGAAATTGCTAAGAAAGTGTTGTGGTTTGCAGTGTGTTGGATGAGGTGGTAGGATCTGACCACTATGCATCACAGATTAAATTAGAAATTGAAAGTATAAAGTGCAATAATGGGGGTTATGAAAGAAAGATACTAATGTTTTCTTTAATTGGAAAAAATAGTAATTGTGTGTATAAACAGCAATATGCTTTTAAAAGCTACACCAGAACCAAAGGTTTTCACTTGTAATGAAAAAGGATGCAAATTATAGAGGCATAAGGAGCATTTAGATGGCATTTGCAATTATCTTACTAGTGTAGAAAGGAAACCTGATTTGTCTAAAAGTTTCCCTTCTACACTAGTAAGATAATTGCAAATGCCATCTAAATGCTCCTTATGCCTCTCTAAAACTAAGACAAATCGTGCTAAACCTGGATGGAATGATATCGTGAAGGGTAAATACAAGGATTATCAGAAGGCACATTTTAAATGGATTAAAGATGGGAGAAAAAGAGAAGACGGTGTCTTTGAGCTTAGAGAAGATAAATACAAAGTTTATAGTAGTGCCGTAAGGTACTGTAAAACGAACGAAACAAATTTTAAGATGAAGAAATTTTTAAAAGTTGATAGGAGGACAAATTCTTCTAGTTAATGGAAAGAAATTTAAACCGAGGAAGATGGTCACGAAGAGGTTGCAAAAAATTGATGAAATTTCAGATAAAAAAAGAAATTCTCAATAACTGGAAAACTAAATTTCAGGAGATTGGGAAGCTGATGTGCCACCCAGTTACTATTGTAACTGAAGGGGAACATTCCAGTTCCAAGTAATGATCTCAAAAATGAACATATGAATGTGGATTGCGGGGAAGTTAAAGATTAAAAAAAATTGATGGGATTGCAGATAAAAAAAAAAGAAATTCTCAATAACTGGAAAACTAAGTTTCAGGAGATTGGGAAGCTGACGAACCACCCTGTTACTATTGTAACTGAAGGGGAACATTCCAGTTCCAAGTAATGATCTCAAAAATGAACACATGAATGTGGATTGCTGGAAAATTAAAGATTGTCTTAAAAAGTTAGCTGGTGGCAAGGCTAGCGGCCCAGATGGAATTTACAGCGAATAGATTAAATGGGGAGGTACGACTTTATGGGAATGGGTTATCAAGCGCTTGAAAAAGGTTTTTCAGCATGGAATTGTACTGAAGAACACTCTTGAAACTTGGGTTAAATCGATTATTAAAGATAAGAGAGGGAAGGTGGAGGACTCTAATAACTATAGGGGCATCTCCTTATCTAGTGTTTGGGCTACTATTGTTGATACATTAATTCTAAAGAAGCACAGTGGAATTTATCAGACAAATTGTTATCAGTTTGGCATTAAGAAGGGTTTGCCCAAAAAACGCCAGTCCAGGTGTTGATGGAAGTTGGAATAAATTTTGTAAACAAGAGAGGAGTTTGTTCTGTGGTTTTGTGGGTATTTCAAAAGCATTTGACAGATTCGACTATGGAAAAATTACGTTTATTAAATTGTGGCAATAATATTATTACTATGATTAAAGAACAGTACGAGAATCAAAGTAAAAAGGTTATTTGGAATGGAGAAGCTTCTGAGTCTTTTAAGGTTTAACTTGGTGTTAGACAGGGTAGTCCCTTGTCCCCTATCCTTTTTGTTCTTGCCATGAGTGACATTTCAGTGAAAATTAAGAATCTTAACATAGGATGCGAGGTTAATGGTAGAATTATTAATATTTTAATTTATGCAGATGATATTATCGTAATTGCACAAACAAGGCATGTAATTCAAAAATGTCCGACTCTTTATGTGCAGAATTAAAAGAATGTGGGCTGGAAATGAATAGAAAGAAAACATGCGCCATGGAAATTACTAAACATTTTACAAGGTGCGAGCTAAGAAATTTAACTCTAGAAGTTAGCGAGATTCAATGGGCAAAGAAAAACACTTTTTTGGGAGTAATTCTACAAAATGACTTTGAATGGGACACACGATTTAAAACATTCGGGGATAAAATGAATAAACTTGGCAACATGATTTTACAACAGGTTGGGAGTGTCGTTGGAAAGGAGGAGAGAGTTTATTTGTTGGAAACCTGTGCATTTGATCTTCATGGAATTGAATTCTGTTGGGTAATGGGGAAGAAACAATTTAAGGCGTTGGAGAAATTGTATCACTGGCTTATAAAGAGAGCATTGGGAAATAATAAGTTTATGGGGAACCATCTGTGTGCAGAATGTTCTCTATTGACTTGGGAATAGGTTATTAACGTGGCACTATCTTTTATTGAAAGTTGCAGAATCTGGTAACATCTAGCGCTACCTAGTAATATCTATTAGTTGCTTGCACCAAGAGAAGAAATGCACAACGGCATTTCTTTTAACGAAATAAACAAGCCACGACCTCATTAATTATTCAGTGAAATTTAGTACGTCCTCATGCACGTGGAAGCAAGCCGTACAGGCTAACAATATTGCTGCCGGTAGATGGCACCATTATATTTTCGTTCGCTTTTCAAACGGTGATTGTGCCACTTTAAATGGAAGGAATTCAGTTTGTGGTAAAATATTATAAATAGTAGAAATGCATTGCTAAAATTATTGTTTGGTAATGAAAATTGGGAGACGGAATTAGGCCAAAGAATCAATGAGATTATAATGGAATATGACAAGAAAGTTAAGAAAGCAAGAGACCTAAAAAGGAATTTGAAGTTAACATTGAAGCTATTGTGTGCTGTATGCTTGCTTGTTGCATACTCGTGGGTGGAGTGGTGGTGAAGGGGTAAATGGGATGGTTGTCCTTTGAAGCCAGGGAGGTAGCAGCGAATGTGGGCTGGAGGAGGATACGATTGTGAGAAGGGTGTACGAGTATGTGACACGGAGGTGCTGTACCAGGTAGGTGGATAGGACGAGGAAATTGGTAGGGAATTTTGTGAAGGTGATTGGTGGAGGGGGAGCAGTGGGTTGGAGGAGGGGTATTAAGGATGTCGAAGTGGAAAGGTGGAACAGGGGTATATAAGAGGTAAATTGTCGATGGAGAGTATCCTGAAGAAAAGAGCAGAATGAGGTGGGAGAGCTGGTATGAGGGGGACCGGAGGAGTGTGCTGATGTTTAAGGCTAGGGCTGGTGCTTTGGACACTCGGGCGATGAAATGGAAAGCAGGGGAGAGGATGAAGATGTTGCATGTGGCATCTGTGGAGAGGGAGAGGAAACGATGGACCATGTTCTGGTAGGTTGCTGGGGGCTGGAGGATCTTAGGGGCAGGGAGAATTGGGGAGGAAGAGAGGGGGAGGAGGCCATCAGGTGGTTTGCGGCTTGGAGGAAAGGGAGGGCAGGAGTCAAGGTGGGAAAGAGGCTGCTGTAGGGTTGGTGAGTTGCAGGGGTAGTGGTTTGGGGGGGGGGAGCAGGATTTGGCATTTTTGTGTAGGAGGGCTAGGCGGCTTCGGCCACATCCTGATACAAAGGGGAGAGCCATTATCATTATCATCACGTTATAGGCAATCACATGGTATGGTATGATAGTCTAGTATGGCAGTAAACTCTGGCAACACACTTATTTTTTACATTTACGGCTATGTGAGGTATGGTTAGCATCCCTAGCTTCAATGGGTTGGGTTAAAAGCTAGGGATAATTTGTCAGGACCACCACTCAACGTCGTTATGAAACAATAATTGGTTATGATAAGTAAGCATTATCCTTTTTTCGTTGTTGCAAATATTACAGTTTACGATATTTTTTTTGCAACTTTCATCTCTCTTTCGAACAGCGTAATGCAGTCCAGCGAACGCAATGAGCGAGCAAGTGCGCGCTTAATAAATACAGAGGTATGGAAGAGAGCAATGTTGAGCGATGTTTATAACTGAATGAAGAAAAACGTAATCTGGATTGCGAGACTTGTTCAGGGATGAATATCATATATTAATGCAAGTAGAGAAATATTATTAATGTTAATAATTAATTAATAGTTAATTAATGTTAATTATTAATGTTCTCTATTATTAATGAGAATGTTTTAATTAATTTTTGATAAACTATGTTGTCGCACTGTTTGTTGTAAGGTCCCGACCAATGGCTGAGAACGTGTCGGAGAGGGGATCCATTAGGAATGGAACAAACAAAACAATACACAAATGAACGAAGCGATAATCGGAAGTGATGTAGGTCTGGGCAGGAATGAGTTCGAGAGGACGAGCGAGACTCGCTCTCTCTCGCCCGCGACGATCGATGTAACAAGACCTACAAAAAGGTTTGTGGTTCCTCTCGGCCCGCTCTCCCAGCGATTGGTCAGGTTCAAGGCAAAAGATTGACTGAATGTGAGTATGGGAAAGAAAAGTTGTTGCAAGGAGAACACTAAAGGAAAAATTATTTGCCTTTGTCGTTAGCTTGGCTAACTAAATTGTGGAAACAAAGTAACCCGACAAATTTTAACTCAAGTTTAAAAATTCCTTTTTTTTTTATTATTATTTGCGATAAAAAAATGACAGAAGTAAATTAACATCATGTAAGAATGACTTCAAGAGTATTGAACTCAGAAGGTAACGAAAGTTGTCTTGTTTTGTTGGCTGAGGCCAAGGTGTAAAATTATCGTTATTTGCCTTTGTTTTGTTTTATTTAATTTTATTAAATAAATGTGTAAAATGTTACTAATTTGTGGGTTCGTGTGTCCTTTATAGTACACTGTTCGATATTTGATTAATTCTTCCGCTCGACAAGCCATCCTTTCATTTGTTTCATTTATTTGAAGAGAATGCCTTATTCTTAACCCCCTCACAACTGGGTGTAATTATTACGTAACAGAGGCGCCTTAATTGTTTTTACACCCTCACAACTGACACCAGTTATGAGGGTGTAAAAACAATTCAGGTTCAACAATTCAAACAATTCAAAAGTTTCTTAGAGTGGATGGTGCGACGACCACGCGGCGCTCCAGTCCGCAAAGTGGACTGGGAACGAATGCCGCTGGGAGGATGGGGAGTGGCACGGGATCGAGGCAAACCGGCCGGCCTAGCTGCGGCGCTCGGCGAGATAGATGGGCGCAGTGTCAAGGAGATGATGATATTGCTGCGTGACGAGAACTGGCTGCGACCAGTATGGTCGCTGAGTAGAGAGATAACACTGGTGTCTCCAAAGCTGTGGTTTCACTGAAAACCACATGAAAACCAGTTGAACACCATAAACTATTCCAGTGGCCCAAATGCAGACCTGGGAGTACTGGGAGAGTGGTGACGTGCAACAAAGCGCTAGGACTGACCCCTATGGCTAACGACAGACCGGACAGGAACTGGGAAGCAGTGCCGTGTGGGCGGCATAGGTGACGGCGAGTGCAGAGCAGTGCGCGACAAGCGAGAGCCTGATGTCGCGAAGTGATGGAGGCTTGGGAATGAGGAGCGTCTTCCTTTTTGTGTAGCGAGAGGGGGAGATGAGGCGTTGCTGATGTGCTGCCATAACTCATCGACAGGTTGGCAGAGATATAGCCTTTAAATGTTAAGTGTAATCATGGCTGCAGACTGTGTATGCCCTCCCGAGAGGCAGAAATGCACAGCCCCCTCGGATGGTGCGGCTTTGTGCACCTGAAGACACCAGCAGCGAGGAAGGACAATGCACTATGACTTTTCCATATAATCATGTTTCATTTACCTCTTACTTTATACCAAGCTAAAATGTTTTTTTTTTTGTTTTCTATTGCTGCTGTGGCCATTCTGCTAGTTTTTTTTATTATTATCTTATCTCTCTTTGCTAGGTTTTGCTCATAAATATGTCACGCACCTCGAGTGCAGTTTTTTTCACCCTATATCGTATATTCCTCAACTCATGTAATGCACTGTATGTCGAATGCTTTATGTATCTGGGTGATGGCTCTGGCGTGAGCGACGCTTCCGGTGTAAGTGTGTAAAAGGTGCGCCGTCACGCAGATGAGGGAGTGGCAGCGTGGCGGGCCAGGGGGTAGAGAGCGTCCGATGACAGGAAATGGCTGAGAGTAGGGTAGGAGGGTGCTGTGCATAGCCAATGATGATTTTTTAATTCTGGGGCGGTCGGATTCGTCGTTATTTTTTTATGAACCAACGGAGGTGGTCAGACCTTTATGTGTGAGCAACGAGTGCCGGCTGTACCTGGTGTAAGTCAAAGGTGGCGCATGGGATGAGGGGGCATCGGCAGCGTTTCGGGAAGCTGGCGCAATCTTAATGTGCGCAAACAGACCCAGGTGGAGGGAGAAAAAGGGCAACCTCCAGGAACGACTTATCACCTGTTCCTGGTTTCTTTACGAGTCCCACGAGTGGTCTGCTGGTTGTGGAGTAAGCTGATGGGCCAGCTCAATGTGTAATTCGACGGTGCCCTACTCAAATTTTTGTGTGCGACCTGCTTTATGCAGGGGGACATTTGTGAGGATGATCACTCACTCTCGCCTGGTTGGGGCTGCAGCACTGAACACCGGGGAGAAGGATCTGGTCATACGGAATGGGCACATTGTGAAGGTAAAGAGGGAGAAAACTGTAGAAACCCAACCAGACAACAAAAACTTAGTGGCTATACTAATTAACTTTCAAAGTGTTAGAAATAAAGATGTGAAACTCAATGAATTGTTACTCTCCGAAGAACCTAATGTCCTGCTATGTACAGAGACCTGACTGAGCGATGATGACCCTACGTATTACTGGTTTCCAAGAAATTATGTGGTGTACAGTAACGACAGGCGCTCAAGAGGAGGAGGCGTCCTTATTGCAGTTAAAGATTCTTTGGTCAATGAGGAAATTATTGTCTCCTGCTGGGGATGTTGAAACATGTTGGTGCAAAGTGTCAACGGCTACTGGCTACTGGTGTGTTTTATTTTGCATGTTTCTACAGGCCAAAAGAAAAAAAATATGCCATTGATGTCCTTTACGAACAAGCTAAAGAGATCATACCAAGAAACAACTCCAAGCTTGTTATTGCTGGAGATTTCAATCTACCGGGACTTAAATGGCACGACGTAGAGTGGCGAAACCAGTGTAGCATTGTTCAACCTGATTCACTGCAAATGATGATGGACGAGTTTGCTCTAGAGCAGATCGTGGAGCAGCCAACTAGAAAAGACAATTGTTTGGACTTAGTTTTCACTTCAGTGGTGGCTGCAAGAGAGAGTGTTTCTGTCGAGGCAGGTGTTGCTGATCATTCCCTGGTTAGAGTAGTTTTTCCAACTAGCCTTCATTGTGTTGTGGAGGGTCCGAAAATGAAATGGAGGTATGATAAAGCGGACTGGCCAAAGATAAATCAGGATCTTGAAGAACCTTTCGTGACTTTTGCTACCCCCGGACAAACACTAGAGAACAACTGGCTTGCATTTAAAACAGATTTGAAAAGCACTATTGAGAAACATACTCCGTGTGTGCCCGTGAAGGTGAAGAAGGATACGCCCTGGATTAACGTCGATTTGAAGAGGTAAATTCGGAAAGGAAAGAGAATGAGGCAGCGTGCAAGAAAGTCTGGAACTGTGACGCAGTGGGCAGAAGTTGGTTACCACAAAGAGACTACTAAACAATTACTCAGAGAGGGTAAAAGAGCATACAGATGTACCACCAAAATGCCCGATATTGATGTTACTTACGTAGGTATTGTCAAACTAATAAGTGACCATAAAGATGGCAAAGCACCAGGTCCTGACGAAATTATTAGCATGATGCTGAAAGAAACACGAGATATTAGTGCCAAGTATTTATTTCATATATTCAGACAGAGTTTAAACGAAGGGACTGTGCCAACAGAATGGAGAACTGCTGCAGTGGCACCCTTACACAAAAGTGGTAAGAAGAGTGAGGTTGAAAATTATCGTCCTGTTTCACTAACATCGTGTTGTAAAATGATGGAACATATTATTGTAAGCAACCTGGTAAATCACTTGGAATCAAACAACTTGCTTTCTCAAAAGCAATTCCGTTTCTGCAAAGGATGCTTTTGTTAAGCATGATTCATGATATTGCTTTGGGTTTGGATAGAGGGGCATCTGTCGACCTTGTTGCTTTAGATATGGCAAAAGCATTCGATACGGTTCCGCACGATTTATTGATTTTAAAACTGACAAGCTATGGCGCCAGCGAGGCAGTGGTTACTTGGTATCGTGCCTTCCTTTGCGATAGAAAACAATATATTGTTGTAAATGGTGCCAAATCCAGTGAAGTGGAAGTTTCTTCGGGAGTGCCACAGGGATCAGCAAGTGGTCCCGTACTTTTCTTAATTTACATTAACCATCTTGTTGAAGAAATTACCTCAAACTCCGTCTTGTTTGCTGATGATGCAAATATGTACAGAATTGTTAACTCTGAACAGGACAGACAACTGTTACAGGCTGATTTGGACAAGGTGACTGCTTGGTGTAAAAAATGGCAAATGAATCTAAACATTGACAAGACTAAAGTTTTATTCATTACACGAAAACAGGATGTTACTATGCCAGACTATAGTATTGGGGGTAACATATTACAGGTGGTTGACAAAATTTCTGTTTTGGGAATCTGTATAAACAACAAGCTGAAATGGAATGACCACATCGCCAATATTTGTACAATGGCAACCTCTGATGTGCGATTTATATATAGAGTATTGACTGGTACCTCAGAAGCCAGAGAAGTGGTTTATAAGGCCATGGTAAGATCGAGGCTTGAATATTGTAGTGCTGTGTGGGATCCTGCTACTGAGTGCCAAATCAGCGAGATAGAGAAAGTGCAGCGTCGAGGTGCTAGAATGGTCGTAGAGAATTATCGCAGAGAAGCCTGTGTAACTGGTATGATGAACTCACTGAACCGGCAGCCTTTTAGTGTAAGAAGATGTGATCGTACGCTAGGCCTATTTTACAAGATTTATCATAACAATACCATTCTCAATCCTGCAGAGTACTTGTTGTCACCTGACTATTTGGGGAGAGGTGACCATGTGAAGAAGGTTAGGCACTTTCAATGTAAACACAATGTACTGGCTGAGTCGTTTTTCCCAAGAACAATTCGGGACTGGAATGGGCTAGCAAATGATAGTGTTGGTGCATACAGTTATGAGTTTTTTTGTAAATATTTGTTGTCTTGCAATTTGCCTGCTTGTTGCAGCCATTCAAATGTGTAAATATTTATTGTTTTTTTTTTCTTCTTTGTTATTTTGAGGTTGTTTAATGCCCTTAGGCACTACAACTAAGTTAAATAAATAAATAAATAAATACTTTGACGACGGTGCACCTTGTGGCTAGCGGGAGCGGCAGTTGGAATGTAAGAGAGGCGGGAAAAGTCAGTTGAGAGTGTACGTGCTTTGTACGAGACGTGTAACCGATGTTTGCTTGAATACAGTCTATTTTACACTAAGATGTCTCAGCATTATTGGCACACGCCAGGGTGGATGAATCAAGATTTGGGCATGAACGAGAAGGCATCGTTACACGATACAAGAAAATTATGAAAATAAACTACTTGTATAAAGGTTTCTTTACACCGTGTGCTAGTACGTGCGTCGTTAAACCACTCCTCTGCGCAAATGCCTTTCCACATTCACCGCATTCAAATTGTTTCTCTCCGCTGTGCAGATGTGCGTGCGACTTTAAATTACTCTTCTGCACAAAAGCCATTCCACAATCAGTACATTCAAACGGTTTCTTACCACTGTGTATAAGTAAGTGCGATGCTAAATGACTCTTCTGATTAAAAGCCTTTCCACAATCAATACATTGAAACGGTTTCTTCCCACTGTGTACAAATTCGTGCGACGTTAAATTACTCTTACTCGCAAAAGCCTTTCCGCAATCACTACATTGAAACTGTTTCTTTCCACTGTGTACAATTACGTGCGCTGCTAAACTACCCCTATATGTAAAAGCCTTTCCACACTCACTACATACAAATGGTTTCTTTTCACTGTGTACAAATGCATGCGACGTTAAACAACTTTTCTGTGCAAATCCCTTTCCACACTCAACACATTTAAACGGTTTCTCTCCACTGTGCACAAGTTTGTGCCGCATTAAATCACTCTTCTGTGTACAAGCCTGTCCACATTCATCACATTTAAACGGTTTCTTTCCAGTGTGTATCACTCCATGCTTCGTTAAAGAAGTGTTATTAGCAAACGTCTTCCCACATATGTGACATATAAATGCTTTATCTCCACGGTGCACATGTGCGTGCCGAGTTAAATAATCCTTTCGCGTAAAGGCCTTTCCACAATCACCACATTCAAACGATTTCTCCGCACTGTGAGTCAGTGCGTGAAGCGTGAAGTTATGTTTTTTAACAAAAGCCATCCCACAAACACCGCATTTCAACGCTTTCGTTCCACGGTGTACATCAATTGTGTGTCGCCGTAATTTCCGTTCCCCCGCAAAAGCCAGTCCACACTCATCACATTCAAACCATTTCTTTCCAACGTGTACAAGTGCATGCTGAGTTAAAAGAGACCTTTGCGTAAAAGCCTTTCCACACTGGCCGCATTCAAATGGTTTCTCTCCACTGTGTACAAGTCCGTGTCGTTTTAACGCATATTTCTGCGTAAAAGACTGTCCACACTCATTGCATTCAAAACGTTTCTTTCCACTGTGTACAAGTCCCTGCAGGGTTAAAGGAGACTTTCGCGAAAAAGCCATATCACAATCACCACATTCCACCGGTTCCATTGAGTAACCAGTACCACTAAAGGTATAGCTGTTTTACCAAGAGTGTCCGAGATGAAGATCCTTGGTGTCACATCAGCGATGTTACAAACCGATCGGGGAAGCAACTTCGTTTTTTATGCAGGATCCTTCGGGGTTTCACCCCTGCTACAAAGTCACTGCATACAAAAGTATGGTTAGATCGTTGCCAACGTGATGTCTTGTGTGTGTAATCTAGTTAGGCAATGGTTGGCAGGGGCTTATGAACCCTAGCACACCAGACTTCGCGTTCCGGTATACCAGCCAGGAACGTGTAATCGAGAATGCTGTCTCTCATCACCATGGCAACCAAGAAGTGCGCTAAAAAAAATCGCGGATTAAAAGCCGTGCGTCCCGTTTGGCAAAGCGCTTCAGCAAATAGCTTTCTTGGCTCAATGCTGACGTCAC
>JAHWFP010157072.1:65231-79758 GCA_023313725.1 Lithobius niger | reverse complement strand
GCAGTAAAAAAAGAAATTGAAGACTTACTGTGATTATTAAAGATGCACCAACTTTTATTAATTTCCGATTTGTTACATTGAAGATCTCGACTTCTGCTGGAATCGTGAGTGTCATTTTTGTCTTATATGGTGGTGGTGGACTTCTTTGGACACGTTTATACAATGACCTCTACAGACTAAACCATTTGTCGTAGAAAGCTGGTTCTCAGCTGTTGAAAGATCTACTTCCGGTGATGTGCCCTTTATAGAAATATAAATTTCAATTAATCGTCTCGTTTTGGAGTTACTGGGCCCTGAACGATCCGTTTTATTGTTTTACATTGTTTTAAACATTGTTTTTATGCAACAATGCCAATCAGCTAATGCCAGACCAAGGTGTAGACTGCAGATTTATTTATTTTTTTATATAGAATGCCATGGCCCAAAGCCATGCCCTCTCTTATAGAACTACTTAAACCTACTTAAAACTACAAAACTATAATAGCAGATAAACAACAGGACAGTGATACCATGTCATCAGGAAGTAGGGACGGAGAAGGAACCACAGACACTAACAAAACAAACGAACTTGAACAAACCTACAGGGCAACTAGATCCGTGCTCCCCGTTGTCGACAGAAGACTACAACATCCCGGAGATGCTGCAGAGTGGCAGCTGAGACAGGGTGAACACAAAGCACGTCACTAAGACTGGCAAACACGCAGTGCCTACTAAATATCTCCTTACAGTGCATATCACCAAGCGAACACTGTAAAAGGAAATGAAGAACAGTCTCTTGTTTGCCACAGGAGCACAATGGGGAGTGGGACTGATGCAGCTTATAAGCGTGTGCATTGAGGCAGGTGTATCCTGTTCTGAGCCTAGAAATGACACCAGCTAAACAATGTGAAAGCCTGCTAAGGACAGCAGGAACCTGAACAGTGGGATACATGGCAAATAGAGCACGACCCATGGTATCAGACACCCACTCACTCAACCAACAAGCCTGAGACCAGTCAGTTAAAACCGGTCGCTGATCATGCGGGGAGACCGGGAAAACAACAGGAGTAGCTCGCTTGCCGTAAGCTTGCCGTGCATGAGCATCCGCTGCATCATTGCCCTGACAACCAGCATGACCAGGTGTCCAGGGAAGAGCAACAACGCCTATCTGGAGGGCCTGAAATAATTTCCATGCAATTACTGCTGCAAGAGGACTCCTAATGTCCAAACAGCTAAAGTAATTACGCAAAAACCACAGACTGGATGCAGAATCAGTCATAATCAGGAAGTTGCAGATCGCTAAGTCAAGCACAACATCAAGAGCCACTGAGATGGCAACAAGTTCAGCTACAAATGCTGAAGGAACAGCAGGCAAGAAACGACGCAAACTGAACTTCAGTGAAGGGACAACCACACCAACACCTACCTCCCAACTGTCAACGTGTAAGGAAGCGTCACAAAAAACATCTGCCATTAATGGTTGGAAACCACCACGGAACGTGTGCTCAAGCTCACTACAGCAAGTCCACAGACTGGGAACACCAACCCAGAGAGGGTCATGAAATTTCATGATAGGAGACCTAATAGCTAAGGACATGCCGAGGCCAACTGAGCCCAGGCCATTACGCGCAAACGCACTCACATCCCGATAGTCCGAAACCCTGGCAACAGGGTCACTCAACCCATGGCTAAGATTGCATAGACACAGGGATAGTAGTAGCTCTTTGGCCCGGTAGGCAACGGGCAGTTCCCTAGCTTCAACCTGTATGGTGCTAACAGGAGTATGCTTAAACTACTATCATACTATGCTTAAACTGAGTGATGAAGTTAACGATCTCAAGTTGAGTTTTAGTGACACCTTGGCTGATATTAGATCTTGTTGCGCCGATGTCGCTCGTATAAGAACCGAGGTACAGCTGTTCAAATCTGATCTCCAGCAGCAAAATTCCGTCTTGTTTAAGGACTTGTGTGACATTCACCGAAATATTGAATATGATTTGCAGCTAACCCGGGACGACATTGCCCTCCTGAAGCCGGAAGTCAGACTTGCACTCGAAGCTGCCATCTCAGACTGTGTGCCCAATTTCGAGTTGCATAAAAATACGGATAATGTCTTACAGTTGGTTCGGGATGAAGTTATCGATTTGAAATCCTCCGTGAATGCTTCTCTTTCAGATTTTTGTAATAAAAGCTCCTGTGTCTCCTCTGGCAATGTCGAGCTGCTTTCAGGTAATGGTGAACTGACCGAAATCAGAAGGTTGCTTGAGTCAATCGACAAATCAGATAAGCACGATTTCCCCTTCCTGCACTCGCATGGCAGTTTGCTTGACAGCCTGCCTACCTCCCCATCCTCCCACTCACGGACTGACCCTAAACACTCCACCGACTGGGCTATTGTTGCACAGGTTGCTGATGCCTTACATGAGAATAAGGACTTTCAACGTACAGCTCTTAGTGTTATTTTTTCGGTGTTCCTGAAGCTACAGCTGGCAGTAATGATTGTGATTACGACCTGCACGATAAGCAACTCATTGACAAGGTCATACGGTCTGTAAATTCGCATGGCCCTCTTCACTGGTCCAACCTGCACCGCCTTGGTGACTACCACAATGACCAAACCAAACCACGCCCCGTCAAGATCTCACTTGCCACCCCTGCGCAGAAGGCCGAGGTGCTTAAATGTGCTAAAAAACTGAAATCAATGGATGAAAGGTGGCTGCAAACGGTTTATATCCACCCTGATCTCACACTCATGCAACGTGCCGAGAGACGTCATCTCCTTCAGCAAGTCCGTCATTGTAGGTCACTAGGCCAGAAAGTCCACATCCTTAATGGGCAAGTCGTTCCAGACGTACCGTACTCAGAGCAGGCACCCCCATGCATGACCGACCAGCCCCGACCACTTACAATGCCCCCGTTCTCACCTTCTGCTACATCCAACAAGAGGGATCAGGGCCTCCCATCCCCACAGGTTTCTGGCCTGTGTCAGGATGCCGGAGCCAAAGGGAACACCCAAACCGTTGTACGCGCCCAGGCCGAATGACTCGTTACTCGATATGTTTATAACAGAACGTTTTCTGGATACCACAAACGTAGCCCGTGCAGTCCGACTACTAGACTTCCCGTCATTTTGCCTTCCGGGGTGGATCCCCATTGTAACTCTCCTATTTCCATCCAAGCTACTCCCCTGCGCAATGGCCCCCCCCCCCACCCCATCACCCTCATGCCATATCAGTGTTCTTGACTAATGTTAACAGTATTGCCAATAAGTTAAATGAGTTGAAAGCTATTATCAGCACTATCAATTCTGATGTACTTCTTCTCTCTGAAACCTGGTGTAACGGTGAAGTTTTTGATAGTGAACTCCTGCTCCCGGGATACCAGTTGTTTCGTAAAGATAGGGCTGGTCGAGCTGGAGGTGGGCTCCTCACGTACGTACTCTCTAAGTGGAAAGCTGTTGAGGTTTCACCACCAGCAGAATCCTGCTTTGCCGAATCTCTCTGGATTAGCTTTAGTAATAATGATGTCACTACTCTTGTTGGTAACGTCTACCGATCCCCCTCTTCCAGCCCTGATGCTGATGGTAATCTTCTCGCTAGGCTTGGTTGGGCCACTAAGAAAGCTGGCAAGCTTATCATAGGTGGAGACTTTAATGCACCCAAGATTGACCGGCAACGACTGATCAGCTCTGCTGCGAGCTACAACGAACTTCTGCTTGAATGTGTTATACGCCTCTTTTTACACCAGCATGTGGATCAACCTACCAGGTACCGGGAGGGCACCAGGCCTTCCCTTCTTGACCTTTTACTTACCAAGGATCATGACGATGTGCAATCTCTACGCATGCTGCCCCCGTTTGGGAAGAGCGACCATATTTGTATTCCGGCCTGCATGTCCGGCACCGGTAAATGGACTTCTAACGTGCGTCGGCCACATTTTTCCAAAGCTAACTTCGTTGCGATGAGGAACTTCTTTAGTTCAGTCACCTGGGACGACTCTATCCCCACTGATTCCAATGTCAACTGCCAGTGGTCCTTTTTTCCCAGTATGGTACTGGAAGGCATTAAGCGGTTTGTCCCCCTGTCCTCACCGGGCCGTGAGGCCCCTGTTTGCTGGATGACCCCTGAAGTTAAGGCCAAGAATGATGCCATGAGACTGCATGGTGCCACTTCCACTGAATTTAGGAAAGCTAGGAATGCTGCTACTGCCTCGGTTAGGAAGTGTAAGGCTGCCTATGAGAAAAAGCTTGTGGACAACGTCTGTGCTGACCCAAAATCATCTTACAAGTATGTGAACTCCTTTAGGCTGAATAAACCTACTGTGCAGCCAATTGCTGGTAATGATGGCACCCTCATCACAGATGAGAGTGGTATTGCCAAGACCATGAACACTTTTTTCCAGTCTGTCTTCACCACTGACCCTGATCCCACGCTCCCCCCACCCACCTGTATTTTGGAACATTTCATTGATGCCGTCCATTTGACTTCGGGCACTGTGTTTCGCGCTCTTGCCAATCTCCAAACCAATAAGGCTTGCGGGCCAGACGGTATACCTGCATTGGTCCTCAAGGAATGTGCACAACAGCTTGCGGGCCCACTCGCCCGCATCATGCAGAACTCACTACATCAGGCCACTCTGCCTACCCCCTGGAAAAAGGCTCACGTTACCCCGATTTTCAAGAGCGGGAACAAGCAAGACCCTAGCAACTATAGGCCTATCAGCCTTACCATGCATCGACATCTGCTGCAATATTCTGGAGTCGTTCATCAAGGCTGCAGTTTTGGACCACGATCTCATTTCCCCAAAGCTGCATGGCTTCCTCCTGCAGCGGTCGTGTACATCGAATCTGATCCAAACCCTCCAGTACTGTGGAACGCACATGGACGCACATATCCCTGTTGATGTGACTTATCTTGATTTTTCAAAAGCCTTTGATCGTGTTCCTACCTCCAAGCTCCTTTGGAAGTTGCAGAGGATCGGAATCCGTGGGGCTCTGCTTGATTGGCTGGTAGACTTTTTGACCGGTAGACAACAATGTGTCCTCATCAATGGCCATCATAGTTCCTGAAAGCCTGTTACCAGTGGCGTGCCTCAGGGTTCCTTTCTTGGCCTAATTCTTTTTCTTGCTTACATCAACGATCTGCCCACCTGCATTGCCTCAAATCTTGCAATGTTTGCTGATGACAACAAGCTTACTCGTGCCATCCGTAGACGTGAAGACCACCAGGCCCTCCAAAATGATCTCAACAGTGTGTATCGTTGGTCCAAGGAGTGGCTTCATTTGCTTAATACTCTTAAATGTAAAGCCCTTCACATTGGGACTAACAACCCCTGCCACACGTATTTCATTGATGATCTCCCCAGAACAAACACGACTGAGGAAAAGGATCTTGGGGTCATCGTGACCATTGACCTGAAGTCTTCAAAACAGTGCTTCGCAGCTGTTAGCAAGTGCCAAATGGAGTTAGTGCGCATTAGAAGAAGCTTTTCCTAGCTACAGCCCGAGTCCCTCCGCCGCCTTTATACGACCTATGTCCGCCCTCATTTGGACTATTGTAGTATCATTTGGTCCCCCTATCTTCTTAAGGATCAATCCAGCCTTGAAAGGGTACAGTGCCGTGCTACTAAGCTCTGCCCACAACTTCGCCACCTTCTGTATCAGTCACGTTTGGCGCGTTTGAACCTTCACACCATTGTTCAACGCCATCGATTTACTAACCTTGTGGAGCTTTATAAGGTCGTGCATGGCCTTTATGGTGAGGAAATCAAGGGACTCGTCACCTTTTCAACAACGACTAATACACGCGGCGACTGTTTAAAACTGGCTAAGCAGCGGGCCCACTACAATGCTGTGAAGCACTCCTTCTTGCTCCGGACTGTTGACCGTTGGAATGGGCTCCCCGAGAGTATTGTTACTGCGCGTAGCGTGAAGACATTTAAGCGCCGGCTCACGGATTTTCTCGACCGTGAATGAGCCCCTGCTCTTTCACTCACTCGTCGTGGGCACAAGCCGTTGGCTTATTGGCCCGACATTCATCTATCTATCTCATGATACAAGTAGTAACAATACGCAAACACTGGTTGACAACAACTTGAACCATGCCAGTCGCCTTCTTGGACTGTGCCAGGAAGGGGAGATGATAATCAATTCCAGATCCTATATACGCGCGATAAAAAGAAGATACCACAGAACGCTTAGCCGCTAACTGTAGTTTAGTGCTTTGAGAGTGGCAAGCTTGCTAGCAGTTGCCACCTTGACGCCACTGGCATCACATTCCAAATCCAATCATGAACTCAAGGTTATACCAAGGTACCTTACTTTGTGCTTAGTCGTAATGGTAGATCCACAAACTGTGATAGAGGTAGTGAGTGGTGGACCACGGCAAAAAACAACAGGCTCTGACTTCTCTGGAGAGAGTGCAAGACCACGCTCCTCAAGAAGTGTCCACATAAAACTAATTGCCTGCTCCATGGTAGAGCAACCGCATCACTGCCAACCACCCACACATCAACGTCATCAGCGTAAGCCACAACGTTGACATGCGGACAAAGCAGAACCAGAACAGAGTTCAGCACAGCAGCAAAGTGTATCGGACTGAGTCAGCTCCCTTGAGGGAGTCCCCTATCAGTCTCACAGATACCAGACCAAAAGGAACCAACTCTGGTAACAAAAGGCTGACGCCCAAGCAGGGCAAGCACTGCTTTGGAAAGTTTATGTTCTACCTCTAAGGCCTGGAGAGAATACTCAACCCAATTTGTTTTAATAATATCATAAGCTGCCCGGATATCTAAAAATACAGCCAGTACAATGTGACCCTGAAGCCAAGCCTCACAATACTAGATTCAAGCAAAAGCACAGCATCCTGGGTACATCGACTGGCACGATAGCCAAATTGCTGATCGGACAATACATTGCTATGCTCAAGGGCCCAGATCAACCTGCGCATGAAGATCCGTTCGTACAGGAGTCAGTATAGTAAACATCCAGGCCGAAGGGACGGCGCCTCCGTCAAAGATGTCTTGAAAACACTCCAACAACTCAACTTTCCCGTTAGGCCGTGATTCAGATTCATTCTGCATTCTTGCCTACTATTCAAGTTTCCCGTGACAGCCCAGGTAAGGTCGTCAGACGCTCGAGCTCTCACAGCCAATAGAGCTATCTCAATCGGCTGCGAGTCGAAATCAAAGAGTGACATCCGTCGGCATTAATTTCTGCGTGTTCCAGCAAAACAATGGAGGCCTCCATGTCGTGTTTTGGTGATGCAATAATTAAATTGTTGTATCGGACATACGTTACGTATTCTTATCGCAATTCTTGTGTTTAGCTATTGCGTAAGTGATCCAAAATTAAAGCATGCATATCAAAATGGATGCAATTGCCCTTTAATCAGTAGGTCTGTACTAAGCACACTAAAAGTATGGTTTTTACGATTTGTCAGCGATGTTGTTTAGCCAAGTACAATGAACCAACCAGGCATATCGTGTTTTAAAGGGAAAACTGTGAAAACATGTGAATACAGCAGTAAGGTTCACATGGACTAAACAGTGCAGGAGCACTGTGGTATGTGAAACCTTAAAGGAAAGTTTATTTGAGTTACTTTGCTGTTTTGACTTCGGATCAGTTAAACTTTATCTTAAACATCAAACGAGCTCGTTTTTGTTTTCTAATAGAATTATTTCTGGAGCAGTTGATAAGGGTTTGTTACAAGGATGATTTGGATCGCATCGCAGACTGGTGTGAGAAGTGGAAAATGAATCTGAATGCAGGCAAGACCAATAAAAATGTGGTTATTTCGGAGTACAGTTTAAGTGGTAGTACTCATCAGGTGGTGGATAAACTGTCCATTTTAGGAGTCCAAATAAACAACAAGATTAATTGGAATGACCACATTTTGAACATGTGTTAGGAAGCAAATGCCAAAGTCAGATTCATACCGTATACTTCATGGCACTTCACGACATACATGAGGAGGTTTTTTAATGCTTTGTTGAAATCAAAACCAGATTATTGCAGTGCAGTCTGGGACCCTGATTATCAATTTTTAATTGATGTTTTTGAAGGGGTGCAGCGCCGTGGGATCCGGAGGGTGTTTAGTGAATTTACTTATGATTCATCCGTACGCAGCATGATAAAAACTATAGAATGGCAGCCATTGAGTGTTTGCAGAAAGGACAAGCGACTTGGACTCGTCCACATGGAATAGGTTAGGAAGTACGAGCGCAGAACAAATGTTTTCGCTACTCCTTTTTTTCGCAAAACTCTCCTGGACTGGAATAAGCTAACAGGTGAAATTGTACAAACTCAGAACTCTATTGCATTCAAGAAAAGCTAGGTTGTTCAGCATTCACATATACTATGCACCCACACTAATTCTTAAGTGTTATTGGTTTTGTTTGTAATTTTGATGTCGTTTAATGTCTTACGGTGCTATGACTAAGGTAAATAAATGAATCATAGCCTAGCATTGATTCAAGTTGTAGTTAATCTTTAATTTACAAGAAAACATTACAGCAAGTGTGATATATTTAAATTACGGTAAAAAAAACAAAGGCAACATAACGAAGACAGCAAAACAAAACCAGCAAACAGGTGTTTTCATCCCAACAAAGATAACCTAGAAATTTGAATGTAGACAACACACACTGGCGACAGCAGAATGCCCCACAAGTGCGCGTGCAGTCGACCAAAGCACTCAGAGCACACTGATGTATTCGTCGAGGGAGGCACTGGTAGGAATTTCTTGATCTTTTCACCAGCCGTAACTTAGCTAAACTTTATCCAAAAACCCACCAGATACAGAAGTAATCAAACTCCAAAACTACTTGACTTCGTCCTGACTACAGTAACTGACAACCCCACACACCATGTTACTGTTAGTGATTTTCTAGGTCACAGCGACCATTGCTGGGTCAACACATTTATGCAGTCAACCCCCACCAAGCACTAACTGCACCACCCAAGCTAAACTACAAAAAAAGGTAACTTCGCAAGAATGTGCCGTGATCTCCTACAAGCCAACCTTAACACCAAAATGGAAGGACTGGATGTGGAAGAGGCCTGGACGCTCTTCCACACTACGGTCAAATCCACTGTTGAGCAAAACACCCCAGACGTCAACCTTAAAGGGAAAAAAGTTGCAAACCTACCCATGGGTAAACAAAAATATCAAGACTGCTATCAACAACAAGCGCACTCTTTGGGACTACTTCAAGCGCTCTGGAAATGGGGACGACCGTGATAACTACAACGTAGCCCGTAACCAAACTACAAAGGCCATAAGGTCAGCCAGGGCAACTTACCAAAGAAAAATTGCGGATGCTGCAAAACACGGCCCGAAACAGTTCTGGTCCTTCGTTAACCGATCTAAGAAACATTCGTGTCCCGTCGGGGATTTACAAGGACCCACCAAAATTGTCAGTGACTCGAAACTTAAAACCGAGCTGATGAATTCTTATTTCATATCCGTCTACACCACGAACCCAATTCCCTTCACCCTTCCAACACCGTCAGATGACTTACCCAGTCTAAACGGCATTATTATCAGTGAAAATGACATCAACAACTTCTTTCAAAGCCTCAAGATTCATTCAGCACCAGGACCAGATGGGCTTCCTCCTCTGATCCTTAAAGAGCTCGAGGACGTCATCAAAACTCCAGTTCTTTTAATTTTTCAAAAGTCCATCAGTGAAGGCAAATTACCATCTGGTTGGAAACAGGCCTTCATCACTCCTATACATAAATCCGGATCCAGAAGCAACCCTGCAAACTACTGCCCAATCAGCCTGACCAGTATCCTCTGCAAAGGACTGGAAAAAATCCTTTGCAAACATATACTTGACCACCTGCTTAATAAAGAGCTCCTTCACCTTAATCAGTATGGTGGATTGCCGGGTTATTCTACTGTACACAACCTTGTGCACTTTCTTGACCGAGTCACGGAATGGGTCGACGAGCATCTCCCCGTTGCAGCAGCCTACTTTGACCTAGCCAAGGCTTTTGATACTATTCCTCATGACCTACTGATCGATAAAGTGGCCAAAAAATACATCGGAGGCAAAACCATCCAGTGGATTGCAGACTTCTTAACAGGAAGACAGCAATGCACCGTCATTGATGGCTTCATTTCCTCATCCCAAAAGGTAGAGAGCGGAACTATTCAAGGATCAGTCTTTGGCCCATTGCTTTTCATTATTTTATTGATGACATATCTGAAGTAGTGAAAAGCAACCACTGTGTTTTCCTCGATGACACTAATATTTTCTCGGCAGTTACCAACCATGACCAAATGGACCTTTTGCAAAACGACATCCACAATTTCGCAAACTGGGTTAACAGGATGAAAATGTCTCTGAATGCAGCCAAGTGTGCCATTGTCCCATTTGGTCCCGATCACTTAATCAACTTTTCCGTGTCACTAAGTGCTCCCCCATCGCAATAAGCAATAGCCAAAAAGACCTTGGGGTCATCGTTGACTCCCAGCTCTCATTCTCAACGCACATCAACTAAATGGTCTCCAAAGCATACAAGGCACTGGCAATCATTAAAAGAAATTTCCAGTTCCCCGATAGAATAACCTTCCTCCTGCTCTACTGCGCACTTGTACGCACTGCTCTGGAATATGGCAACCAAGCCTGGTGGATTAATTATGTGGATGATGCAGACAAAATCGAAAGGGTACAATGACGTACCATTCCAAAGTTTTCAACGGACTCCACGACTTACCTTACACAGAGCGCCTGAAGGTATTACGACTACCAACTCTGCTTTACAGGAGGTCAAGAGGGGACTTGATCTTTATCTATAAGTGCTTACGTGATTCAAGCAACATCGCAGCAACCTGGTACACACTCAGCGATGGCCAACCCACCAGGAACAACGGGAAAAAGCTTTTCCAACGGCGATGTAACTCGCGGGTACGCCAACTCTCCCTACCATTCTGGGTTTGTTCCCTCTGGAACAGATATCCTGCTGATGTTGTACAAGCACCTTCTGTCCTATGCTTCAAAAGACGCCTAGACGCCTATTTGCCTGGTGTCTTAGACCCGTACCACTACAAGAACTGGTAAACTCCTTCCCAACGCCAAAAGCTATTGAGCTTCCTGTTGGTGTAGATTCAAGTTCAATTGTTCAAGATCGAAGAGGCTTTTTCCTGCTGAACAACCACCCAATACGCTGGAGATGGAACGCCACCGACCTCTTCTCTCCAGTGGCCCTAGAAATTCAGTGACTGATGTCATGGATTGGGGCCAGGCCATCTTGACCAAAGGATCCCAAGGTCTCAACGGCCACCGGGCAAAAGAAGTACCGGTTGTCCAGGTATTCATACTCGTCTTTCTTCTTTGCTTCGGCAGCATAGGCGGTGCTCAATGGCTCCAAGGAAGTCTGCCTAAGATAAGACTATGCCAGAATGTCGGTGCAGGTTAAATCCGAAACGAACTGACGATCGCCTGCCCATGGGATCAAAGAGATACCATCCGGACGCCTACCATTATCCCAGACAAGGCCAACAGGTTCCAGCGGGGCAGGGATCCCAGCAGACACGAGGGCCCGCTTGAAGAGGTCATTGACAGCGAGACCAGAGACCAGTGACCGGCAGTTTTCTTGCAGCTCAAACTACGAGTACCGGAAGAGCCACGGACACACATGGGGTTCACAATATGGCAACCCAAACGAACAGCAACAGCATTCCGAAAGGCACCGCTATCATAGGTTTAGTTTCAGTCAGCTCAGACCAGGCAGTGATTCCCTCACAGAAGACAGGGTCGGGCCTGTTCCTGATTTGTAACAAGTATTTGCAAACGTTTCTTGATAACATTCATGCAATTAAAAAAAATCTTGTGGATTACCTTAATGTTCGACGTAGGGACAAGGACAGGGGCAGGGGCAATTTAGTTTTTTTCTGGGTACCTTTTTCTTCGTTTTGGTGTTTTTACTGTTTTTCCCCTCTATACATCCCATTCCTAGATTGCTCCCGTTTTTGGCCCTTTTACACCACTGCTTCAGTAAATGTGGCCATTTTTCTTTACAAAAAGGGCACTCTGTCATGAGGGCAGGGCCTTGCGCCCCGTCTTGCACGTCCCTGGTGCTACACTCCGGTAGGAATGGTGTTCAGAATTGAAAACCCTGCTACTCTTTTGTTTTTCATGCGTTTGTAACAGGTTTTTTTTCTGATCTAAAATTGCTGTTTTTACGCATTTATGGGGTTGCAATAATTTTGTAATAAATAAATAGATGCAACTGATGTTCTGTACATACATTTATTATTGATGTGTATATTTGTACCGTACTAAGTTGTGCGTTGAAATAAATAAATAATAATCACACTAATAAATACCGACAATGTCATCTCTTAGCCTACACTCTGTCGGTTTCCAGTGTGCCTAAGTGTGTGCCGCCTTAAATGAGTCTTTAGCTTAAAAGCCTTTCCACATTGATCACATTCAAACTGTTTGTCGTCGCTGTGCACAAGTGCGTGCCGCAGTAAATCACTCTTCTGCGTGAAAGCCTTTCCACATTCACTACATTCAAATTGTATCTCTACGTTGTGCACAAGTGCGTGCCGTATTAAACCACCCTTCTGTGTAAAAGCCTTTCCACATTCGACACATTCAAACGGTTTCTTTCCAGTGTGTATCACGGCGTGCTTCGTTAAAGTTGATTTTTGAGAAAAAGTCTTTCCACATACATGACATTCATACCCTTTCTCTCCACTGTGCACAAGTGCGTGCTGCCTTAAATAATCCTTTCGGGTAAAGGCTTTTCCACAGACCTCACATTCAAACGGTCTCTCTCCACTGTGTGTCAGTGCGTGATGCGTAAAAGAAAATTTTTTAACAAAAGCCTTTCCACAAATACCGCATTCAAAGGTTTTCTCCATTGTGCACATTTGTGTGCAGAATTAAAGTATATTTCTCTGCAAAAGCCTGTCCACACTCATCACATTCAAAAGGTTTCTCTACTTGCGGGCACGGTTAAAAAAGACTTTCGCGAAAAAGCCTTACCACAATCACCACTTTCAAACGGGGGTTCCCATTAAAGTAACCAGTCCCACTCACCAAACTCTACGTCCCAATCAAAGATCTTGATATCAAGGCCCGCTGAGATAGTAGCTGCGTTCCTCGCGCCACGTTCCAGGCCTGTCAGCTCTGTGCTCTTCCGGTATTAGCCAGGATCGCACAGTACCGTACGGCACGAGGATTGGTTTCTGAACAAAATTTATGTTTTAAACTTTAAACACGTAATGGTAACGATCAAATCGCGAGATCTGGCGCATATTGTGGGCTTTTCATCCATTCAATTAGTCCAGATACAAATTCCTTTGGGTTTTCAATCCGTACGGTACTGGACGACTCCTAGCATTTCTGTCACTAAACAGAAGCAAGCTGACCGGCCTGGAGTGGAGCGCAGCTACTATGTCAGCTGGCCTAGCTTCGAATAGTAGTAGTATAGTCTAGACGCACCGTGAGCGCTGGCGTCGCAGCGTTGAATTGAAACGGTAGAAAAACCTCCATGGTAGGGGCAGTCGGCTGGCCTAACAGCATGGCGCAGTGTTGCTAACTCTTGCGCTAAACATTGTGGTAAGTATTGTATTTAGCGATTACTTTTATCGGTAAAAGGCTGTTTGGAAGTGACCTCCAGTGGTAGCCATTTCCACATGCGACCAACACTTTGCTACAGTTTTTGTTAAAGCACGTTATTTTGATGCAAAGGCGTATCTACGGCTGTTGGGCACCTTACCTAACCTAATCAACATAATATCAGAAACCCAGTGTTTGTCGGTGTTTTACTATTAAAACTTCATTGCATGAATGTTTTCTTAAATGAATTTTATTTTGATCTGCGAGAAATAAAAGCGGTACTAGGGGACTGACTAGGAGTTTCTTTAGTTTTTTTACGAGAATATTTCAACAGTAGGTCACGCTGGGAGCAACGCAGTCTGACTCGAATTTCCTC
The DNA here is from genome assembly GCA_023313725.1 of Lithobius niger. Lineage (NCBI taxonomy): Eukaryota > Metazoa > Arthropoda > Chilopoda > Lithobiomorpha > Lithobiidae > Lithobius > Lithobius niger. Next base: position 65,825 of record JAHWFP010157072.1, on the reverse strand, counting down.
ACCACGCCATTGCATGGCAATTACAGTGTACTTTAATAATAATAATAAACTTTATTGTAACACGTGAATGTATGGGTGATCAACATAATTGGGGATGGGGGGGGGGGGGGATGATTGAGGTTTAGGCGCTGGGCACATTTTTACCCCAATTCAAAACAGACAATTACAAACCAAAGATAAAATAAAAAGTAAATTAAAAAAATATGGTAGTGGGGAACTGGGAGGAGAGGGGAATGCACGGGGAAAAAAACAAAGAGCAAAGAAGAAAAAAAGTGGGAGGGGGTGGTTACCACGTTATGAGTTAAACTAGTGACGTAATAATCTATGTATAAATATTTCGCTTAAGAGCAGACTTAAATTGTGAGCAAACTTGATTTATTTATTTATTTAATAATTGCAACGCCCAATAGAACAAAAAGCAATATCAAAATAAAATTACAAAATAAAATACAAAAACAACACAAAAAAGAACACAACATGCACATTTGATTAAGTAGTATGGCTACATTCTAAAGATCTTTGGTGTGAAGCAATTTTTGCAGATAACCCATCTTCACTGCTACAGACAACAACCTCATATGGTAGCTCGTTCCA
>JAHWFP010157072.1:0-64831 GCA_023313725.1 Lithobius niger | reverse complement strand
AAGACCCTGCGAACACATTTGTCCCACACTGGTATCTCTCTACCTTCATTGAATGGTCAAGCCTACCAACAAAATCGGGTGGTTTACAATATTACCAGGATCAAGCAGGGTACGTCCATTTAACATGCGATAAAAAAGCATCAGCCTATGATCCTTTCGTCTGTTTGCTAAGGATTTCCCTTTCATGTTATTACAAATCTTAGTGACACAAGCTTCTCTACAATAATTCCCGCTTACCATCCTAGCCGCGCTCCGCAAAACTCTCTCCAGACAATCAGACAGATTTTTGGTATATGGGTCCCAAACAGCTCCACAATAATCTAACTTGGACCTAGTTACTGTATTAAAAACAATTCCACGGACCCTAGGACATGCCTCATACAGGATTCTACGTAAAAATCTGGAGGAGGCATTGTTAAGGAGGATTAAACAAACGAAGCTTCAACATCAGCAAGAGGGTGGGCGAAGTCATTCTTGCCACGGTTTCAAGAAAAAAGGCATTAATACACAAAGGGCAGACATAGGGCCTTAGGGCTTCGTCGGGCAGATGACCGGGTGCGGTTAACGCTCGCTAAAATCCTTTGATCCTTTGAAGAAAAAGGAGGAGAAGGAGTGCATAGCGCTGAGGCTGACAGACTCCTGTAAGATTAAATAAATAAAAAAAGGGGCGAGCGGCGGACAATGAGAATGATTTTTTTATTTTTTTTTTTATTTTATTTTATTTTATTTACCCAGGGAACTTGGATCCGCAGTCATGCGCTCCCTGCTAAAATCAATACACCAAGAAACTAACACCATTACACACCATGAGAATGGATATGCACTCTAACAATTAGAAACAAACACTAGTACTTCGATAATGCTGACTATTACAGCCGCAGTTGATTCAGCGGGAATCAGCTAGACCGGCGTATGTTACGCCGAGGGACAACTAGTTGAGTCGTATAAGCCTGTTTTATCAGGGCTGAACCGAGCTTATCCAGAAGTTGTCAGAAATTAACCATTTTGTTTTTTTCCAAACTAGCCTATCACTTTGTTTTGTTGCTTTTCAATGAAGATTTAGGATTTACAGCCTGAGGCCGATAAAAAAAAAAAAGTAATGCATGTTTAACAGGACTGACTGCATGCTATTATAAATTCTTGCTCCAATGTTTTTGCCCGCATGTCTGAAAATCACGCCATTTTTTTGTATGACTTGCTGGCATCTTCGGTGCAAAACTGAGAAGCCTCACGAGATTTTTCTGAAATAACGAAAACTAGAGATGTTTGTTATGTAGGCTGTCAATTGTTGGAAATTCTGACAGCTTTGTACCCCCCAAACAATGATCAAACTGGCTGGAAAAATTACAAAGAGAAAAAAATTCCTGATTGTTTGCTAAATTTTTGACATAAATTTTTTGTCTGCACCCTTGCAGTGCTGGAAACAACGGTTCTCGTCAGACCGCCGAAGTTAAGCAGCATTGGGCCTGATTGGTACTTGGGTGGGCGACCTCCTGGGAATCCATTCCGGGTGCTGCAGACATAGGGCAGATGACCGGGCTTCGTCGGGCAGATGACCGGATGCGGTTTACGCTCGCTAAAACCCTTTTGACATAATTTTTTTTTTTAAAAACACTACCGCCCGTATGTTGTTTTTCTGTGATAAATTCCTGTTAAACAAGAGACTTTTTTTATGTGCCCTAGTTGAACAAAAATTGTTGAAAACGTGTCCATTATAACTCGTAACAGCACTTTAAATCTCTTGGTCTTACAATGATTTCTTGGTCTTGTCTTAGATTTCATGTAAGATAATTTTTATTTATGCCTGTATCTGTAAACCGCGAGTTAAAAAAGAACATCATACCATATGGGTCATAATTACCAAATTCAACATCTGTATATTATTTCCCACCAATCGGTAAAACAAAAATAAAGGTGGACGTGAAATTGAAATAAATATAAAATTTCGTTTCATAGATCACACAAAAAACGGAGGTAGCAGTTTAGGTAAACTAATGGTGCCTCGTTTTCAAAAAATAAAAGGGTTTAACGAGCATTAACCACTCCTGGTCATCTGCCCGAAGCCCTAAGGCCCTATTTGCCTCGTTTATTTCACTCGTGCCGACAATACAGTAGTAAATAATTTCGGCCTTTTCTTGAACAACAAACATAGTACGTTGCGTGACTACATCGTTTGTTGAAAAAAAAAACACGTTTGGTCCCATTGTTAAAGCAGCATTTACGTGTTTTCTCTGCTTACTCAGTGCACGCAGCCGGCTGAGTTGCCCCCACCATGTCCGTTCAGCGGCTCTTCAATTGTCAGTCAGCTTCCCGGGCTTCCCGCTACGGCGTGTTACCCGCTTGGTCCCAGTATGCACTTGGCTACTACCACTCAACTTTCAAGACGCATTGTCACCATTGAATTATATAGGACGCCTAGAGTCCACAGCAGCAGTGTTACTTTGTGGAAAATTTGAGCAGCCTGCGCCTGTCCGTTATTTATTTAATTATTTATTTAATAATTGCAACGCCCAATTTGAGCAAAAAGCAACATCAAAATAAAATACAACAACAACAACACAAATCTAAATCTAAAGATCTTTGGTTTGAAGTAATTTTTGCAGAAAACCCATCTTCACTGCTACAGACAGCAAACTCATTTGGTAGCTCGTTCCAATCAACGATAGTGCGGGGGGAAAAAGACCCAGCAAACGCTTTTTCCTTTAACTTAACTTTAACTTTATTTATATCTGTCAAATCGCCAAAATACATTACATGACTAAAAAGAACACAACAAACAAAAAGCAAACAAAGGCTACAGGCCTCCATGATGTACAAAAATTAAACATGGTCCAGTTTGCATTCAGTGCAATCCACAATCACTCTTGATGCTACTTATGCAGCTTAAATTCATATTCTTAGGAAATAAAAATAGAAGAATTGGATGTCAAAAGTACAGAAAAAGATAAATACAATTTTTATACATAATGCTGCAAAAATTGTTTCTTCTACTAACTGTTATACATATACTTTAGTTATACACAAATACAACAATCCTTTAAATTCCTATAAATTCCTATAAATTCCTATAAATTCTTGCTTTTAGCTATAACAAATCTTTACATGCATACTTTTTTCTCATAAGAGATAATAAATTTAATATTTTTAGGAAAATAAAAAATAAAATTGGATGTCTAGAGTAAACAAAAATAAATACTATTTTTATACATAATGCTGCAAAAATGCATTTCTTCTACTAATTGTTATACGTATACTTTGGTTATATACAGGACCGTAGCCAGCACCCCCGCAGCCCCCGCACATGCGGGGGGTTTTCTTCAGGCTGAGGAGCATGGACGGCAAAGAGGCCTTTATAGTGGACTACGATAATGAGTTTTGTTTACAATTTTGCGTAACGTAAACAGTTGGTAAAGGTTTCAAATGAAACATCGTGCTTTCCAAATTCGGAAAAAAATCATAAAATTCCAATCAAAGAAAAATCTAAAGTTCAAACGTTGATGAAAAACATGGTTAAAAATTGAATGCTGCCATGAGAGCGAGAGCATGGTTACGCGGCCTGAGAAGATAGTCAATTTGTTGGTAATCATATATGTTTATAATTTCAAGAAAAATTCACGCCAGAAATGAAAATGACTAATTAATTTTTTTAAGTCTGCTCCAGAAGGCCCGTTACATTGTTGAAATAAGGAAACGGTAAACCCCGGTTGGGGGGGCCCCTTCCGCCCCACAAATTGGTTTTGTTAATAAAAAAAATGTTGATTACTGGGTTAAAACGATTTATTTAGTAATTTGTTTGAAGCCCAGTAATAAAAAAAAAACGTTATTTTTCTTAATAGTAGTAAAAAAAAATACTTCGAATTGCCACAAAACGCCATCTTTGGCCCCGTAGTTAAGAAGCGCAGAGACATAAACTAATTCCTAAGTCCAGGTATGGTTACATTCTGAACGACGAAAAAATAGTTTTCAAAAAAACTCATATTCGCAACCAAGAAAATTAAATTCATTTGAGAATGGGATTTTTTGTTTGGTGGGGGGGGGGGGGGGGAAGGGACAAGTGCTTCATTTTAATTCTGGTGCAGGGGTATAAAAAATTCCTGGCTACGGCCCTGGTTACATACAAATACAAAATTTCTTTTAACTGTAATAAATCTTTACACGCATGCTCTTTTCATATAAGAGATACTAAATTTATATACTTTATAAACCAGTCATTCACGGATTGCCCGTGCTAGGAAGGTTAGTCAAAAAACACAAGATGTACACAAGATGTACACAAGATGTACACAAGATGTACACAATTGAAGGTGTTTACGAAGAGTAGGACCACCGTAGTTAAATTTGAAGATTTTAAACAGGGTAAGGATGCCAGATCGTACATAACGCCTCCAAATGGAAGGCACATTTAGAAAGAGTAAACATTGTTGGTATGTTAGATTGTTTAGGTTTCTGACTCTCTTTGTGAATCGTCTTTGCACATTTTCCAAGGCTATTTGATCTTTTTTGTAGTAAGGTCACCAGAAATCGATGGCATACTCAATCTTCGGGCATACTAGAGTGAGGAACAATTTAAAGTAAATAGAACAGTCACGTGATGTGATGGTTCAACCAATTAAGCTAGAAATGGAATTTGCTTTAGCTATAACTGTTTTGATGTGGATCGAAAAATTGAAATTATCGTTAATTGTGATACCAAGATCCATGGTGGTGTCGACAGAGTTTAAAAGGTTAAGTGTTCCAGTAATAAGGGAAATTTGGATTATTATTTCCAATGGGCAGAATACAGGATTTTTGGGGGGTGAATATCCAATTTCCATACTTCACTCAACTTGGTAGGTTGTTGACATCAGCTTGGAGTAGAGAAGAGGACTGTGGCGTGCTCAAGCAAGCGCCAATTTTGGTATCGTCCGCGAATTTTGCTAGGCAGTTTACAGATACTTTGCCAAAATCATTGAAGTAGAGTAAAAAGAAAAGGGGACCCAAAACAGATCCTTGGACTGTTCCACTAGTGACATGAACACAACCAGAATGGCTACCATTTATGACAACTGTTTGAGTATGGTTTGAGATCCAGCACTCAATCGACTTTGAAATCTGCCCGCAAATACCAAAGGACTTAAGTTTATGTATGAGTAGATTGTGGGAAACCTGGTCAAAGGCCTTAACAATATCCATGTAGAAAAAATCAACTGGGATATTTTCATCCATGGCGTGGTAAAAATTTCCGTAAAAAAGCTAGAAGATTCGTCACAGTAGAGAAACCCGTCCGAAAGCTATGTTGGTCAGGGCTGACGATTAGACTCTCGATTTCAATGAATTTAGTTATATGTTTATAAGTATAATTTCGAAAATTTTTCTAAGCAGTGACGTAATACTGATTGGCCTATAATTGTTTGGGCCCTGCCGACAACCTTTTTTGAAAATGGGGGTGACGTATAGGCATGTAGCCACTCAGCTGGGACAAACCAGATTGTAAAAATTCGTTAAACAGATGGACTAGCCTGGGAACAAGTATAGTTTTATGTCGTATTAGGAAATCAGTGGATATGTTGTCGGGACCGGTAACTTTTCCAGCCACCAAACCATTAAATGCTGAGGACAAGTTTTCGTGGTTAAAGATAAGTGGCGGTATACACACAGGAGCAGAGAAAACAGGTGGCAGCTCATGGTCACCATGCTCGGCACTGCAAAATTACAACAAAAACAAGAATTGAGCAAGTCTGCCATAAGTCCAGGTTCTTGTACTAGGATGTTTACAGAGTTTTTTAATGGTCCAATGAGAATGCTTGTTTTTTTGCATGCTCTTGACATATTGATAAAACGTTTTTTCCTTAGTTTTTGCATGTGATGCAAGGTTGGTTTCATAGTTATTTTTATCAGTTTTTAGTCTGGAACAAACGTCGCGAGAAAGTACTTCATATTTCTCTTTATAAAAAAGATTATTTGTACATACAGGGTGTTCGGAAATTGATGTCAAATATTTTGAGGGTCCGCTGTGTGATCAAAGATAAGAAGAAAAAGTCCTATAAACATGGGTCCGGAAATGCACCAGTCTTTAGTTACAGCCCCCCCCCCCCAGGTTTGGGGTAAACAGTTCTTAAATACCTCGTAATGATTCACCGTTTCCATTCCAAACTCAGGATATGTGCCATATCATACCTGGTATTTCAGTACTTCATAATACAGTATTGGGTCGCACAACTTATCAGAGGGAGAAGTAATTTTCTTATGGGGGGGGGGGGATCAAACGTGGGGGAAGAGAGGAATAACTGCTTTGGTCTTGTACTTTAATGAAACAAATTGTACATACCAGATAAAACACATCGTATCACATTACTGTGTGATTGAAAACAATCGAGAAATGAAACATCATTAAGTAAACAGAAGATGGCTACTCAAAGTTTTACTGAGTATCATTGCATTTGCGGCTCTGCTGCAATTAACTGCAATACGCATCCGCAAAAGACCTCCTCTCCAGAACATTCTGTGACAAGCAACTCAAAAAGATAAATACGACGGAAAACAAACTAAACGTAAGCGTTTTATCATAGTAGGTGCTCAAAATGACCCCCCTCTGCCTCGATGCAGTTCCGAAGCCGCTGCGCCATGGACCGACGAACCCGTTCAAAGATTCCAGGGGTTGTGCGAATCTGGTTGCATCCATCCACAATCCTTTGGCGAAGTACATCAGCATTGGGAATTGGTGTACTCTACACGAGTGACTTTAAGTGTCCCCAAAGATAAAAGTCTAACGGGTTTAAGTCCGGAGATCTAGCAGGCCATGCTATTGGGCCTGCACGTCCAATCCATCTGTCAGGAAAGCTTCCATCAAGGTAATGTCGGGCCAAAAGGCTGAAGTGAGCAGGTGCACCATCGTGCATAAGCCACATTCGTGTCCTGACTGCCAGGGGAACGTCTTCCAGTAGTTGGGGCAAGTCATACTGGAGGAAATGGAGGTAGGTTTCTCCATTTAGGCGTCGAGGTAGAAAAAAAGGCCCTACCAAATGATCACCAACAATTCCAGCCCAAACGTTTAGACTAAATTGTTGTTGTCTAGATTGTTGTACCTCGTGCGGATTTGCATGGTCCCAAAGATGGTTGTTGTGATAGTTGAATATGCCATCACGTGTGAAGCCAGCCTCATCTGTAAACAGGATAGACGGCAGGAAATGAGCGTCTGCTCTACATTCATGATTCAGTCGCACACAGAACGCTCGTCGTGGTGGAAGGTCGGCCTCGCCAAGACCTTGGACACGTTGCAAATGGTAGGGGTATAGCAGGTTATGATGCAAAATGTCCCAAATCGTCGAATTACTGACACCCTCTCTGCGTGCAATGCGTCGTGTGCTATCCGATGGATTTTCTGCTATGTGCTGGAGAACTCTGTCTTCCAAGCCAACAGTTCGCACAGTTCTGGGTCTTCCAGCATCCGATGTCCGTCTCCCAAATGAGCCTGTTTCCCGTAAGCGCTGGTGGATACGACTGAACGTTCTAGCACATGGCAAATTCCTGTCTGGATACCTTTGAGCGTAGAGACGTCGTGCTTCCAATGCATTTCCATCTGCAAGACCATACATGTAGTGCATGTCTGCCAGTTCGATGTCTGGATACTCCATACTTAGGGAAGAGAACTACCGAACAGAAAACGTGAACAAAGGATCACAATGTCACCTTTAGATTTAAGTCATCAAGTGATTTAACAAACCCCTGTATTAACAAGAAGTCGTCTGTCAACCCCGAAATGTGGACTCTCCAAATGGTGTTCAAGGTCACCTTGTACAGATATGCGAATGTTCAATTTGAATTTGTGATTACAGTACTTTTTCGCATCACAAACGTTGTTGTTTTTGTCAATAAATGTTATTACATTCTGGAAGGGAGATCGTAACAGGGGGATAGCAACTAATGAATGGCAGAGCTTGCCCGCTGTAATGTAACTTTTAAGACTTCTAAGTTATTGTTTTTTAGAAGTTGGGTTTTCAAGGATTTTTGTCTTTAACACTTAAAACTACAAAGAATCTGAGGTGGAGATTTACCTCCAAATCAAAACCAAGTTTATGCGATGATTTTTGTGGAAGCTGGAGCGTTAGACAAAGGCAACAAACAAACAAACAAATAAGCAACCAAATTCAAATGTGTGGGTTGAGTACAGTAATGTTGTTCTCGCCGCTTCGGCCAATGAAACAAGTGATCATCCGAATTCTAAGGATTCCCCCACTTTTACGTTTTAAGCTTCTTTGCTTGAAGAGTAGAAAACAAACACATTAAATCCCTCACTTTTAATGGCGAGGATACCCGATTGATAATGTTTGGTGCTCTCCACAGAGATGTACGTAAACTAGTTTTTTTTTTTTTGGGGGGGGGGGGGGCACAAACTTGGAAAACGATGTAACCTACTTGGTCTTTACACGTAATGAAAGAAAGTACAGTACTACTTTCGATTGTTTTTAATCACACGATGTGTTTTTTCTACAATTTGTTTCATTAAAGTACAAGACCAAAGCAGTTACTCCTCTCTTCCCCCACGTTTGATCCCCCCCCCATAAAAAAATTACCTCTCCCTCTGATAAGTTGTGCGACCCAATACTGTATTATAAAGTACTGAAATACCAGGTATGATATGGCACATATCCTGAGTTTGGAATGGAAACGGTGAATCATTACGAGGTATTTAACAACTGTTTACCCCAAACCTGGGGGTGGGGGGGCTGTAACTAAAGACTGGTGCATTTCTGGACCCATGTTTATAGGACTTTTTCTTCTTATCTTTGATCACACAGCAGACCCTCAAAATATTTGACACCAATTTCCGAACACCCTGTATAAACTTCCGCCAAGCACATTTTTTCTTCTTTATAAGTTTAAGAGTGGAAGGCATTAACCATTTAGGTTTCGTGCTGGCTGAGGGGGTGTAAGTGTAGCTACAAGACCGAATAAAAGATTGCATTTCGCGTGATAGTATTCTCCAGGCATCTGGATAGTTGAGTTTATGGACAAATGGGAAAGTACCAATGTACGACCAGAATAGTTGTATTTATTTCTAATTTTAGTTTGTTTGACTTTGAAAATATCGACTTGGGCAACCAAAACGTCGTCGTCACTTTTTGCGAGTTTGCCTATGTGCTCCACCTAGGAAACCAGTTCAGGATCAGTAACAAAAAAGACATCAAGTTTGGAGTCTCCTCGGGTTGGGAATTGAATCATCTGAGTGAGGTGTAGGTCAAGCACGAGGTCAAGAAAGGGTTTTGCATCTTCATCCGATGTGAGCTTATCCCAGTCGATAAGATGGTAGTTGAAATCACCAAATAGTAAAAGGTTTTGCTTCGGAAGAGTTTTCAATAGTTCAAGCAAAAGAGTATTATTTTCATGTGGAGAATTTGGTGAACGATAAATCACTCCTAGCGTAAAGAGTCTATTATCTAAAGTAAACTGGGTGCAAGAGAAGTTCTCAAATTGGACGTCGATATTTAATAGGGTTGTATTTAGGTGATTTGCGGCAAAGATTGCTACACCTCCAATGTGGTGTCTGATTTATTGCAACGAGCAACAATCGTATAGCCTGGAAAAATGGGTACCAAGTTAAGGGATGAGAACCAAGTCTCAGTAACTGCCAGGAAATCTGGCTTGTGGGCAGTCAAAATATGAAACAGTTTCAGTATATTTGTTATTTAGTAAGTCTGCATTTGTGTACATCACTTTGAGTGAGAATTGTTCCTTGTTACAGGTTTTGGTTGTTTTGTCTGGGTTTGGGTCTGTTTTGAAGGAGGTAGCTGTTTGGGAATAGTACCTATGTTGCAAGCTTCGGGCTGGGTTTAAGGCGCCCGAGGAGAGGTTGTGTGTTGGAGGTGCTCCGCCGGAAGCAAGGAAAGGGGTGGAGCTTGGTGGGAAAAAAACGAAGCTACTAGTAGCATTGTTTTGCTGGGTTTCATCAGATTGAGTTTGGGAGGGAATGGGTGCAAACTGTTGTTGGTTTATAGGGTTTTCGTTTCGAGGCTGGGAGGAATGTTGAATTTGGTCACTGATTTTGCCAATTTTGATAGTTACTTTCTTACCAGCACGTTTATGTGCTACGTCCTACACTGGTATCTCTTTACTTTTATAGAGCAGATCATGGAGCAGCCAACTAGACCGACTCAAGACCGACTCAAGATGGCCGACTCCGCTTGACGTGGCCAAGGGGATGTCTGCATTTTTTAATGTTTCTGTTTATCTCATATTATTGGATTAGTAACTTTTGGATATGAGGCAGCTGAACAACTCCATTACTTCATATGCAGCATGTCTAAACAGCCAATGCAGTAAGTGTTAATGATCTGCTGATATCGTGTTCCTGTTAAGTCTAACCGCTCCAGCTCTTCGTGCGTAACTTGCTCATAAGCACGCTCTTCCTGCACATTGTCACCATGGAATCCGCAGAGCTAACTTCGCTCATTGAACCCACTATCAAGAAAGCGCTTGAATCAGAACAGTTCGTGCAGCTTGTTACTCAAACGATTGTTAAATCTGTAACGGAAGCCGTGCTCAAAGAACTTCAAACAGGCAATAGATTTTAACGTTGAACAAATTCACGCTGTAGAGAAACAGATGGATTAATTCTAAATTATTAGTAAAACTGGTAAATATTGGTGTTCGAGGTAAACTGCTTACTTGGATTACTGCTTTCCTGTCAAACTGCTCTCAATGTGTCAAAATTGATGATTCATTTTCTTCTTGTGGTAAGCTTTCTAGTGGCGTCCCCCAAGGTTCTGTACTTGGCCCTATTCTCTTTGTCATATTCCTCAATGATCTTTCCTTCAAACATGCTAATGACAATAGATTTCACTTTAAATTTGTGGATGACCTAAAAGCGGGTTCCCTATTGTCAACTTAACAGATGGTTTCCACTTATCTGAAGATATAAACTATATCTATATTTGGTCTATCCTTTGGCAACTGCCCCAATCCTTGAGTAAATGCTGTACATTCCATATTGGTGAACAGAACCCTGGCTTACTTTACTCAATGGCGAATTTCAACCTAAATGTTGTAACAAATATCTGCGACCTTGGGGTCTGGTTTTCAACAAACCTAAAATTGACCCTACACTGTCAAAAAATTTCTGCTTTGGCTTTTCGTAGACTTGCCTTAATACGTAAATGTTTTACTTCAAACCACCTCGAAATTAAGATTCGCTCTTTCTGCGTTTTTGTTCGCCCAATTTTGGAATACGCCAGTCCGGTGTGGTTCCCACACCTGCTTCAGGATATTGATGTCCTGGAGTCGGTTCAACATTCTTTCACCCGACAACTACCCGGTTTGAGATCTTTACCTGCTGGTGAACGCCTCAAAATTTCAGGACTTGAGCCATTGGAGCTGCGTCATCTGCGGGCAGACTTAGCTTTGACATTTCAGATTTTGAAGGACTTTCTGCCAGTCGATCTTCCCTTTTTCGACTTAGCGACCCCATTTAAGACTCGTGGTCACTCATTAAAGCTATCCTTGCCAAAGTTCTCCACTGAATGTCGGAGATCTTTTTTCGCTGTTCGTGTCGTCTGCGTGTGGAACTCCCTTCCGGAATATGTTGTGTCGACGCCATCAGTACCAATCGTTAAACGACGTCTGGCTTTTTGCCCCTAAATAAGTTTTTAAAACGCAACTACTAACGTTCGTTCGCTGTATCCTTCATATCAGTTAACTCCCGTGGCCAGTATAAGAGGCATGCCCTTCTGTGTCCTCGCCTGCACTTGCAGGCAAACTTTTATTATTATTATTATTATTATATTATTATTATTATTATTATTATTATTATTATTATTATATTGCAGTCTCGTTTCGATTCAGTTGAGGCAGATTTTTCTACTACCGTCAATGAACTAGAGCAGTACACTCGCAAAAATTCTATTAGGATTTTTGGAGTGCCTGACGCAGAAAATGAAGTAACAAAACATGTAGCTGCCAATCTAATCAAAGAAAAACTAGGCGTAACATTACATCCTACAGATATAGATAACTGTCACCACGTTATGTGGTCTTTTGTGGTCGTACTGGCACAAAAGATAAACCACGAGCTATTATTCTGAAACTTACAAGCCATGAAACCAAAGTGGAAATAATTAAAAACAGGAAAAAACTGAAAGGGACCTCGCTTGTGATTAAAGAAGATCTCACAAGGCAAAACCAAGACCACCAACAAGTTGCTGGAAAAAGTATGGCTTCAAATGCGTTTGGTCTAGGGATGGGAAGATTTTTACGAGGTCTGCTTCTGGTCGTATAAAGCAAATTCGGCGTCCAAGTGACATTGTTTAAAAGTTGCTTATTCAGTCAAGGGTATCCAATTTTACAGAGCCTTTCATCACTAATTCTATACTTTATTGTTGTTGAATACTCAGGACTTCTTGGTGAAATTGGTGCTAACAGTCTAGGCAAGCTGTCCAAGCTTCCATGATTTGCTACTAATGCAAACATCCATCCTACTTTTGGTTTTGTGCTAAATTTATCAGATATTTATTCGTATATATGCTTAGTCCCCATCTATTCTAACATACATACAAAATTGTTACACAAATTGTGTTACGCAACCTATTTGTTATTGTTTACGTTTTCCAACCTAACTTTAATTTTATTACTGTTGAAATCCCTGTAGGATATGTTTTAGGGTTACTGTTATTTGAATTCTTATTTGTATGATCTTTTGTAAGAGCCTTAGGCTTTACACTTACGCTCTTGCTGTAAATACCCCCGCTTCTCTGCAGACATCCCCTATCTCTCCCTCCCACCCATTTCCTTCCTCAAACTTGTTCCTTCCTAGCTACTTGTAGTAAGTCTTTGTTATTTGTATTTGTGTGTTTGTGTATTTGTATTTATGTCTTTCACGGAAAGTAGTGCACCAGCAGATCTTGATTTTTTTACTTCATTGGATTTGATAGTAACCTACCATCCTGCAAACTTAGGAATGACTCCTACTGCTCAGTGAATGATCTTCCTAAAACCATTAGATCGTACTCTTTAGGCACTCCTTTTACTTTAATGGGCATTAATGCACCGAGTCTGAATGCCAACTTTTCTGAACTTGAAATGCTCGTTTCAGGCTTTGAAAGCATGCCAAATGTTATTGCAATTTCCGAAACTTGGATCGAGAATGGACAGGAGGATTTATTCTCTCTGAATGGATATAGGAACATCGGATACAATAACCTGAAAAAACGTAATGATCATGGTGATGTCATGCTATATCTCGATGTTTCACTAAATTTCAGAATAAGGGAAGACCTGCAGTTAACGGTGAGCAGATATGTTGCACAGTCTTTATTCATTGAGATTGAACGTTGCAATCGAACAAATATTTTAATTGCCGTAGTATACAGGCAGCACGGAAATTTTGCTGAATTTCAGAATTCATTTCGACATATTATGGCTCAGGCTACGAAAGAAAATAAATTAATTTGTATTCTTGGTGATTTCGATATAAATCTTCTTGACTATTCATCAGACAAGCAGGTTTCTAGCTTCCTGGATAGAGTTCAAAGTGCAGGTCTCGCGCCCACTATTAGGCTACCTGCTCGTATAACTACCACGTCTGGAACTATTATAGACAACATTCTTTCTAATAATCTCGTAGACCAGTGCTTCTCTATTGTACTTACCAACAAGATTTCTGATCATCTAATGACCTCTTGTACTGTATTTTATGAACAGCTCTCTTCCTGAGCAGCCACCTACAAAAGTATATCGTTTTTTTACACCTAACGCTGACTTTCATATTTCCCTATCAAATACAAATCTTCTTCCCGCAGTTAAATCATCCGCCCAATATTGCTGTAGTTATTTCCTTAGAGAGCTTCAAATGTCTATTTAATACCCATTTCCCTTTACGTCCATATAAACAAACTGCAAAAGTAAGTCCAACCCTTGGATTACCCAAGGTAATCTTAAATCCTGCTCTACGAAGGCGAATCTGTATCGGAAATTTTTGCATAATCGTTCAACTTTGAATGATCAAATCTATCGTGATTACAACAGGATACATGTCAAGGTTGTAAAGGCAGCCAAAAAAGGACACATCCAGGAGTTGTTAACTGCTTATGCCAATGATTGCAGGTGGACATGGAAAATGATTAATTCTCTGCTCGCATCTAAAAAACAAAATCATGTCCTCCTGCATTCTTGCTCAACAATAAAAAGGTCACTAATCCGTCAGAAATTGCTTTGGCTTTTAATGACTTCTTTGTTTCTATTGGTCCTGCCCTTGACAAATCTATACCTATGCCAGAACTGACAACTGCATCTACCTCGGATATCAATAATGCTAACACTTTTTCTTTTGCACCATCCACTTCGACTGAAGTTTCTCAAGAGTAATTAAGAGTTTATCCTCCACTTCAGCTGTAGGTAGTGACCAGATTCCGTTGAATTTAATAAAGAGTGTTGCTGATGTCTTAGCACCAACATTATCAGAACTCGCAAATTTATCCTTTGAACAGGGAATTGTTCTACGTGAACTTAAAATAGCTCGTCTTATCCCATTGTTCTAGGGTGGTAACAGCTTGATTATGAATAATTATCGTCCCATATCAACTTTGCCTGTTTTCTCAAAAATTATTGAAAAACTTGCTTATAAAAGAATGTACAGTTTTCTTGACAAAAATAACATATTAAGTGACCATCCATTTGGATTCCGATCAGGCAGATCCACTGAATCAGCTACTCTATTGTTCTGTCAAAATGTTATTAAGGCTTTAGAAGAGAATAAGTTTGTGATTGTGACTTTCATCGATCTGAAAAAGGCATTCGACACCGTTAATCATGACATCCTAATTCAGAAATTAAATCAATATGGATTTCGTGGATTATCTAGTAAGTGGTTCCGTAGCTATTTAACTAATCGCTCACAGTATGTTGAACTTGCATCTGCCAAATCACAAATTACTGAAATTAAGTGTGGCGTACCACAGGGGTCAGTTCTTGGAACGCTCCTGTTTCTTAAAATGATCTTCCATTGGTTTCTGATTTATTGAAATTCATCTTATTTGCTGATGATACCACGCTATATCCTGCAGGAAAGAAGTTGTCTGGTGTCGTAAGGGCTGTAAATGCTGAGCTTCAAAAGTTAGTAATTTGGCTGAACTCGAACAAAATCTCTTTAAACTTGCAAAAAACTAATTTTATTATCTTCCATTCGAAACAAAGGCCATGTTCTAGAGACACACCACTTGTTATTAATGGAAATGAGATTACAGAGGTATCCTCAACTTGATTCCTTGGTTTCTATATTGACAGACACCTCACATGGAATGATCATGCTGGTGTCATTGCTCAGAAAATATCTCGCAGCGTCGGAGTAATTCATAAATGATCACCTGTGCTGTCATCCTCCTCTTTAAAATGACTGTACTACAGTCTTGTCTGTCCATACCTAAATTACTGTGTTCTTGCTTGGATGAACACTAGCAAAACCAATCAAGAGCATCTCATTAAACTCAGAAGAAGGTAGTACATTCTATTTGTCTCTGTTCATCCACGGAGCATTCTCTGCCATTCTTCTACTACAACTACAAATTCTACCTTTACCGGAGTTGATTTCATTCAGAATGTGTCTTTATGCTTTTAAGCAGGAAAGCAATAACATTGGTCATCGTTTGGCTGTCCGCAACTCCTCTGTCCATTCTCACTCCACTAGACAGCATGGTCAACTTCGTTATGAATTCCATCGCACTGAGCTAAGTAAACTATCATTGAAAGGCAGAATTAGTCCAATCTGGAATCAAATTTCTGCAAATATTTAATCTGCTACCACTCTTCACTCTTTCCGGAAAGAACTTTATACATACACCTTCCAAAATGTATCCACTGTAATTTCGTAGTCATAAATTTTTTCTAAATTAAAAATTTTCTTTCTTTTTCTTTTTCATAGTTTTTTTTCTCTTTCTGTCGGTGCTCTTCGTTCTGTTTGTCCCCACTTTGTCCTGTCACGTTTCCTTGTCATGTTTCCTTGCTTTCCTTGTCATGTTTCCATATATCCTCGTCATGTTTAGTATTTTCGTGTTTGTTTTTGTCATATGGTTAAGTCTTTACTATGTATCTTGCCTTAATTTGCATTGATTTAATTTGACTAATTTGTTGTCATTAGTGTTTTTCCTTTGGCGTAAAAAAGACCTCGGTCTTATCATAAGATCTTGTCAATAAAAGCCATTTCTGGTTCTGATTCTGATTCTGGTTCTAGAAAAAAAAATTGTTTAGGCTTAATTGTCACTTCCGTGGTGGCTGCAAGAGAGAGTGTTTCTGTCGAAGCAGGTGTTTCTGATCGTTCCCTGGTTAGAGTAGTTTTTCCATTTAGCCTCCATCGTGTTGTAGAGGGTCCGAAAATGAAATGGAGGTATGATAAAGCAGGCTAGCCAAAGATAAATCATAATCTTGAAGAACTTTTCGTGATTTTTGCTGAGCATACCCCCGGACAAACACTACAGAACAACTGGCTTGCATTTAAAACAGATTTGAAAACCACTATTGAGAAACATACAGCGTGTGTGCCCGTGAAGGTGAAGAAGGATAAGCCCTGGATTAACGACGATTTGAAGAGGCAAATTTGGAAAGGAAAGATAATGAGGCAGCGTGCAAGAAAGTATGGAACTGTGACGCATTGGGCAGAAGTCGGTTACCACAAAGATACTACTAAACAATTACTCAGAGAGGGTAAAAGAGCATACCTGGAAAATTTGGGTTCGGTGTTCGCAAAAAATCCGAAGCACTTTTGGTCATATGTCAAACAATCAAAAAGAAAAGAATGCGGTATACCGGCTCTGCATACTAAAGACAAAGAGCAGGTCACTGACGATCGGGAAAGAGCGAACGAATTCAACTCTTTTTTTGAATCAGTGTTTACAATTCCTGACAACGGCACACAGGCTCCTACAGTGAATCCCAGATGTACCACCAAAATGCCCGATATTGATGTTAATTATGTAGGTATTGTCAAACTAATAAGTAACCTTAAGGATGGCAAAGCACCAGGTCCTGACGGAATTATTAGCACGATGCTGAAAGAAACACAAGATATTAGTGCCAAGTATTTATTACATAATATTCAGACAGAATTTAAACGAAGGGACTGTGCCAACCAAATGGAGAACTGCTGCAGTGGCACCCTTACACAAAAGTGGTAAGAAGAGTGAGGTTGTAAACTATCGACCTGTTTCACTAACATCTATTTGTTGTAAAATGATGGAACATATTATTGTAAGCAACCTGGTAAATCACTTGGAATCAAACTCAAAAGCAATTCGGTTTTCGCAAAGGTTCTTCATGCGAGATGCTTTTGTTAAGCATGATTCATGATATTGCTTTGGGTTTGGATAGAGGGGCATCTGTCGACCTTGTTGCTTTAGATATGGCAAAAGCATTCGATACGGTTCCGCACGATTTATTGATTTTAAAGCTGATAAGCTATGGCACCAGCGAGGCAGTGGTTAATTGGTATCGTGCCTTCCTTTGCGATAGAAAATGGTATGTCGTTGTAAATGGTGCCAAATCCAGTGAAGTGGAAGTTTCCTCGGGAGGGCCACAGGGATCAGTAAGTGGTCCCATACTTTTCTTAATTTACATTAACGATCTTGTTGAAGAAATTACCTCAAACTCTGTGTTGTTTGCTGATGATGCAAATATGTACAGAATTGTTAACTGAACAGGACAGACAACTGTTACAGGCTGATTTAGACAAGGTGACTGCTTGGTGTAAAAGATGGAAAATGAATCTAAACATTGAAAAGCCTAAGTTTTATTCATTACACGAAAACAGGAAGTTACTGTGCCAGACTATAGCATTGGGGGTAACGTATTTATTACAGGTGGTTGACAAAATTTCTGTTTGGGAATCTGTATAAACAACAAGTTGAAATGGAATGACCACATCGCCAATATTTGTACAAAAGCAACCTCTGATGTGCGATTTATAAATAGAGTATTGGCTGATACCTCACAACAAGCCAGAGAAGTGGTTTATAAGGCTATGGTAAGATCAAAGCTTGAATATTGTAGTGCTGTGTGGAATCCTGCTACTGAGTGCCAAATCAGCGAGATAGAGAAAGTGCAGCGTCGAGGTGCTAGAATGGTCATAGGCAATTATCGCAGAGAAGCCTGCGTAACTGGGATGATGAATTAAACAACTTGGCTGTTCCTGGAGACAGATATCCACAAGTTCATAATAACACTGAATTTAATTTTCGAGAGAACCTGGTCTCTCTTGGTCACCTACAAAGGACGAACAAACATTACAATGATGATTGACATATGATAAACACATTTCCCTTACTTCTACGGGTGGTACTTACAAAAACAAATATTTAAAAGTTAAAATGGTTTACAGAAAATGATGATGAATTCACTGAACTGGCAGCCTTTAAGTGTAAGAAGATGTGATCGTAGGCTATGCCTATTTTACAAGATTTATCATGACAATACCATTCTTAATCCTGCAGAGTACTTGTTGTCACCTGACTATTTGGGGAGAAGTGACCATGTGAAGAAGGTTAGGCGCTTTCAATGTAAGCACGATGTACTGGCTGAGTCGTTTTTTACAAGAACAATTCGGGACTGGAATAGGCCAACAAATGATAGTGATGGTGCATACAATTATGAGGTTTTTTGTAAATATTTGTTGCCTTGCCATTTGCCTGCTTGTTGCAGCCATTCCAATGTGTAAATTTTTATTGCTTTTTTATTTTCTTCTTCTTTGTTATTCTGAGGTTGTTCACTGCCCCTAGACACTACAACTAATTTAAATAAATAAATAGAATGGTCAAGCCTACCAACAAATCAAGTGGTTTACAATATTGACCAGGATCAAGCAAGGTACGTCCATGTAAGATGCGATAAAAAAGCATTAGCCTATGATCCTTTCGTCTGTTTGCTAAGGATTTCCATTTCACTTCCGGAACACCTCCAATTTAGCCGCAACTCTGTATATGCCGTAAAATGTGGTGGGGGGGGGGAGAAGGGAATGATAAATCTTGTGGGGCCCTCTACGTTGGAGAAACGGGGCGCCCAACAGGACGCCAAATTAGTGAGCATGAAGCTGCAGTACAATCGGAAATCACCTAAAAAAAAAAACTCGACAATGCAATTGGGTATTGACACAAACCACATACCAAACTGGGGAGCAACATCTATCGTCTTTGCCGAATCGCACATGGGTGTAAGGAAACAGCTGGAAGGCTTAACCATTCTTAACAACAAGGGGAGACTGGTCAATTTAAACCAAAAGTTTCCAAGTCTTAAAAGGTGGAAAGAAATTTTACAAGCCATGCCACATAATCAAGTGTAAGTTTGGGTTATTTTTTTGCTAAATCCAAAATTTTTTTTATTTCTTTACTTTTTATCTTCCGGTAAAATAGCCGCTAGTTTTTGTTAGGTCTTAAACCTCTCGTTTTACTCTGCTAAGAAACAAAATGTTGTTCTATTTTAGCTTTTGGACCATGTGTTTTTAAGAAAACTGTAACAGTTTGTAAATATGTTTTTTGCAGTGTGTATGTGCCTGATGATGGCCCCCATAAGTGTAGGCAGAAATATTGCGTTTTTAAAAAAACATTTTTGTGCCAAGGATGAATTTTATGGAGTCGACCCATAATCACTACTCATTTTTTTAAGTGACACAAGTTACTCTACAACAATTCCCGTTTACCATCCTAGCCGCCCTCCGCAAAACTCTCTCTAGACAATCAGACAGATTTTTGGTATATGGGTCCCAAACAGCTCCACAATAATCTAACTTGGACCTAGTTCCTGCATTAAAAACAATTTCACGGGTCCTAGGCCATGCATCATTCAGGATTCTATGAAAAAAAATCTGATTTCTCTGTTTGTCTTTGCACATACAGTTTCAATATGGTCAGACCAAGTCAGTTTGCCATTTATCGTAACACCCAAACAAGACATACTCTTAACAGCCTCTAAGGGATTGCCCCTTAACGTGTACACTGGGGTAGAATTATTTCGTTTGTGAATAACATGCATGTACTTACATTTTAAAATATTCATCTACATTTCTCAAGTATCACATCAACTTATTACCTTATTCAACTCAGATTGTAACATTTGTTTATCATTTTCCCCTGCTAAAATAAGATAAATGTAATTATCATCAGCAAACAATTTGTGATTTGACGACAGCGTATCCATCAAGTCATTTATGTATAGTAAAAAAGGATCGGATCACTTACTGACCACTAACCAAGGCAAAAAAGCATGGTCGGTATGGAGTGGTAGTGCTTCCTTGGGTACAATAATAACTTGGTTCGATCTTGAGTGAATTACTTCTCCTGACTGTCCTGAAATTTGCTGATGACCGAAAGCTGGACTCTGCTATTGTAAACTTGACCTCAAAATATCAATTGCAACTGGAGATTAGTTTTGTCACTTGTTGGTCTGTCAATTGGCAGCTTCCTATTTTGGACGGTAAGTGGAAATCCTTTCATATAGGCTATTCTAACAGCTCCCACTCATATGTTTTGAAACAGATCACTCTTCCTAGTGTTTGTTCAGTTAAGGATCTCGGTGTTTGGTATGACTCCTCCTTAAATCTCACCACCCACTGGATCACGTAGTGGCAAATGCTTATAAAATTCGTCTGGGAATTGTAAAACGGATTTTTGATTCTGGCTGTGTAGAACTAAATTCCGTGCTTTTAACATTTATGTTCACCCGCTTTTGAAGTATGCTTCACAGGTTCGGTCCCCTTACCTGTTGCGAGACATTGACTACTTGGATTCGCTGCAGCGTTGTTTTACGAAACAGCTTCCTGGCCTTGCACAGCTGCCTTTTCGAGCATCTCGACCTGGACTCCCTTGAACTGCGCCATCTTAAAGCTGACCTAATTTTAACATTTAAAACTTTGTGCGGCTTTCTGGAGATAGAATTACAATTCTTTGACCTTAGCCATATAAGAAGGACTAGACGTCATAGTTATAAATTACTTCTTCCCTCGGCCCGACTTAATTGCTGGAAATACTTTTTTCCTGTTAGGTTGGTCCCAGTGTGGAATGGATTGTATGAGTGGATCGTTACGGCTACTTCCGTCAACAGCTTCAGACAACATCTTGACGAGTTTAATTTTGCCAAATTTTTGAAAAGACCTATTTATGTTGTCGCCTGCTAGTTGGGTGGTGATTGTTGGACTGGTATATGCCCAGCAATGTGTCATGTCCTGGTCATGTCTTTCCTGGTGACCATAGCTTTTTTATTATGATTTTTTTTTTGTCTTGAATAAGACTGATAATTGGTTTAGGCCTAGCTTTAAACTGCGATACATTTATGATTTTTAAAAATTTTAGAAACATTGACAATTACACGGATTTTTTCCTCACTTGTCCCTCAAGTTTTGGCGATGCCACCGAGGACCATTGTGTCCCTGTTAGGTCTAACCTTGGTAGTAAGGCATTCGTAATCCCAAGCCAATACCATCTACCCTTCCTCTACAGCCGGTCCATCGTCTTTGTTTTAAACTTTTAAACTCTTAAACTTTTGTAATTTATAATTTTTTTTTTAACTTTGGATGGCATTTAGTGATCACCAGGTCCTTGCCGGTTCCGGTTGTGTTTGCGACAAACTTGTTATTATTAATTTAAATGCAGCATAAAAAAAGGGGGAAAAAAATCTATTTTCATCAGACTAGGTTCCCTCTTTCCCCTCTGTAAGTCTTTCTCTTCGTTTCACACTTTCCAGAACACAGGTCCACCAATCCCCACACACACTTTACAGTTGACGATTTGGCCCTAGTGATGTATCTAAGAAATGAATTAGAGGAATGCCAGAACCTAGAGTTTTTTTTTAACTTTGAACTTTAATGGGTAAAACAAAGTACATATGAGGTAGGCTAGTTAGTACAGTATTGAAATATATACAAAGAGAAACATAGGCGAAATAGGCCTATAAATCTTCAGGCCTTGGAGCACGCAATGCAGCACAGGCTTGTACCAACATTCTAAGTTCGTAACAAATATCTTTGCTTCCTGTGTTGCACCATCTCCAATAATTAAATAGAATACCATGTACCTCTTTACTAAGTGCGTATATCTGCCATGCACTTTTCTTAACAAAGTCCCAACAATATCATTTTTACAGCAATGAAGCTCGTGCAGCCCAATTTTTTTCCAGCAGGCAAGAAGTGATAAGGTCCTGCCTAAGGGCCTTACAGCTGAGTGGGTGCGGTTAACTCTCGCAAAAAACCCTTTGACCTTTGAATTTAATTTTTGCTAGAGGTGATAGGCCACCCGATACTACTTTTCACACAGTTTATTCTAGAGGTTATTGGTTTAATCGCTTATACGCCCTCAGCCGCATTATTTGGTCATTTTCAGCCGGCCTAACAGATATTATGGCTAAATTGCGCCTAGCCACAAATTTTGTGGCTTCACCGGCTATCTATAAATTCTGCTGGCTGACGGGTAATTTTCGGCGAAATTGATTGGAATGAAGCAAGTATATCAACGACGAACCTCATTGCACAAAAAAAATTACGAAATGGAAGAGGTGGGACATAGGCATAATGGATTTCTAGATGAATTACAAATGAAAAAAAATTTGCGAAAAACACTAAGATTAAAAAGCAGAGCCACATCACCACTCATTTATTTTAAGTAACCCTTCCACTTCACAGCGATGTGTCTTGACTAACCTTGAAAACAACTCCAAAATAATGACCACACAAATACACGGCACTCATAAGTTGCTGGCAAGAGAATATGGTTTTAAAAACTGAAAAATAAGGCAGTCAAGAGCAGGTTACCATTAGAGACAAGTTACAACTAACTTCATGACTGTTTTGTTTCATTTTGGAACTACAGAACTTCAAAATTTGCGACTCTAGCCGTACATTTTTTGGTAGCTAGGCAAGGCGGCCGCGGAAAAATATACGGCGGCTGTTTGGCTGAATCAGAAAAATGCTGTGCAGCGGCTAACGGTGGCGGCTGAGGGGTATATAATCGCTGCAAAATTCTATACAATACAAGTGTAAAGCACAACTGTTCATAACATATCTACGATCCTTTTGTGTCAGAAGTTGTCGAAATTGCATGTAAATCGCATTTGCCTACGTGTGCTTATTTTGATTGCTGTTATTTGACTCTCCCATTTGAGATGGCTTGTAAAACTAACACGTAAGTACTTCTCGAACTTATTCAATCTACTAACCACTGATTTCCAGTTTAGGAATTCAATGTCGGTACCATCATTGAATTCCATGCAAACAGTCTTCGACAAGTTAAATTGGAGCCCGTTAACCTACAATTCACATGCAAGACACAATCATGACTTCCTGCAGACCATTTTTGCTCAAGCTGGGACCCACAATGTTGTCGGCATATGCTAAACAAGTAATTTTAACGTCACGAGTGGTTCACGAGGCGGTACTATTTTGAACTTCAGGTAAGATATTGCCCATAAAAAGGAAAAAAAGAAGGCAGAAAGTGGACTTCCTTGTTTACACCTTTTCCTAATTTAAACACTGATGAGAGGGCATTCCCCCAGCAGATATGCACTTCCTCATGATGGTATTACAACTGATTTTAATTTGTGTCTTTTCTGAAAGCCGCAAGGGTAGGCCCTATTATATATATGGAAAAACAGTATAAACTCAACCAGGGGCATACACAGACCCTACCCGAGTAACATATTAAAAGTCCCCTAATGTAGGGCCACAGCTTCTGCTAAGCCTGAGTTACTCTGTGGCCAGAGATCCTAATCGGGGAGGGGGAGCCCGGCACGTGGTGCCCGAACAGTAACTCGAACTTAAGTAGTTACAAAAATGCCGCCGTGCGCCACGGCTCCGGCTTCTACTTACGTATTCAAGTCACATATGCGGGATCGAAGGTCAAGGTCACCAAAAAAAGTAAGTATTCCAGTCACGTTAAGTAAGTATAAGTATTCCAGTCACGTTAAGCGAGGTCGAAAGAAGTAACATTATTTCTATATGGTTATCTTTCATATTTCAACAATATGTAGGCTGTGTCAGAGTGGCCGAGTGGTCTAAGGCATCAGATACAAGTTTGATCCTCAAATGATCTAATCCCCTCAAATGAGGGTGTGAGTTCGAATCTCACCTCTGACACATATTTTAAATTTTTGTAATGTATGGGTTAAGTTTAACTCATTTCAACTATGTGTGAATAAACTGAATGGAATAACAGTTCGATCCTAAATACTATGTAAACAGCAAAACAATAAAAGCAGGAGCCTATAGAAAACAACTTCTATAGGCTCCTGATAAAAGCAATAAACGACAAAAACATGAAAGTAATTTTGTGTGGTGCTAATTATAGTTCCAAGCTGTATAGGCTACTATGCAGCAGGTCAAATGACACTTTTCGAGGACACAAACTAAAGCTGGCTCTCAAGTAGCTCTCAAAATAGTTATCTGAATACACTTAAACCCCAGCCATCCTGTAACTGTACTAATCAGAATTTAGTTCTTAGTGCAGCTGGTGAAGAATTAATGTTAAGTTGGTACTATTGTTTAGTTTATGTGTTCATGGTTGCGTGCAGTGTAGAAGCGTGAGTTGTTTGTTAAAAACAAGATCAGGGTTGAAGTAACCGAAGGTCAACAACTTGGTCTATATTTAATTCAAAAGTCGTGGGTTTTACATTAACAAATTTCTTTTTATTATCAACCGTGACAAACCTTTCACCAAGCAGTCAAAGGTCACCAGCCATAAATTCTCTTTCGTCTTGAAGGTGAACACAGGAACCAATCAAAAACGTGCTTTGTCTTTCAAGCACCAATGAAACGAGTCACAAAGTACTTAGCCACTCTCCATGCTGGTTTGTGTGGTTGTGTTTGCCATTCAAGTCACGTTTTTCTCATGTTACCTAGATCATAAATTACTCAGTAGGTGTGTTATCCTTCAGCCCAATCCAAAGTCACGATTTCTGAGTAAACCAGACGTAAACAGCTAAATAATTCATGTGGCATATCAGGATGTGATAAACAAATAAACAAAGCCAGCCCTTCAAGGCTGGTTCTTGGTCGGCCAATCAGGTCACGTTTATTTTCATGTTTACCTAGATCAATAAATTACTCACTAGGCATGTTATCCTTCAGACCAACCAGGATCCGACCAGTCGAGAGACAAGAAGCAGACAAATAAATCAGTCGCCTGTAGGCATGTTCCTTTCAGCCTTCCATCTCAAGTGGTTTGTGCGTCACTTGTTGCCGAATTCCTACTCACGATTTTTTTTCTAGGTAAGCAAGTAAACAAATCACACAAGTAGGTGTGTTTGTTATGCAGGCATTTAGCCAACCAGGATGTGCTTGGGCATTTATAAAGGCAGGAACGATTGGCTGTTGCCAAAACACACACCGCCCGTCGACCAATAGTCGCTTCCAGGAGGCAAGGATTTCAACAAAGCTAACTGTAAGTATTATTGTTAAAAATACTTTCTTAAAAGTACATTTGTTGCTTTGCAGTGAAGCAACTTGCTGAAAAGTCGTATCTAGTTAGCACACTGTACAAAATAAAAATCTTTAACTAAGATGTGAAATTTACATCCATTTTTAAGACTTTTTTGGCATCTTACAGTAAGACGTAACATAGGATTGGCACAATTATTTTCACTCGAAATAGGTTAAATCAGCAGCAAAGTTTGTGGGGTTTTTGCTTTAGTGCTCAACATCAACTGTATGAAAATTAAACTGGAGGGATGTGGTTGGTGTAAGTCGAGTGGTAAAAGGGGAAGCGGGGTAGGAGACAGGCAATTTTTTTGACAAAGCTGTGTATTTATTATAAATAATGTGTACGTAATTATGCATTTTAATGTGTTATTGTTGCATAGTTCTTTACGTGCTTCCATTAGTGCTAATGTTGGAACAAATATTGAAAACAGGAGTAAAAGTAATTTTTTTTGAAATTCCTGTTTACATTTAATAACAACTAGTTGTTCCAGCTGATTCCCGTTAATTCAACTCGGCTCTATTAGTCAGCATTATTGAAGTAATAGTCTTTGGTACTTTATGCGGGTGGTTCCGGTCAGGGGTGTAGCGAAGCCTTAGTAAGTAGGGGGTCGCAGGCCCAAAAAATCCGACTATGGTCTAACATTTGCCGACTTCCATCGCGAATTTTTTTTAATCCTTTAGCCCTTCGAATACTGGGGAAGCTGTGTGGCGGTGGAGGTGGTGGTGGGGGGGGGGGGGGCGGTATGACCTAGGCAAGACATTGTCTCATTCTCCCCCACTAATTTTACCGTGCCTACCTTAGCGGCCCATTAGAAATTTTATTTCTACGTAAATGACCAAAAAATGCATGTAATACATATATGGATATACTAAAGAAATTTGTAATCTAGACACACGCTAGTGTGTCGCGCCAAGTTAGGCAACAAACATCACATTAATTCAATTGTCGAGGTTGTAAACCATTGTAGCGCGACGCCATTGCGTCAGTGTCTTATATCTTGAAGCATAGTTGGGCACATTTCAGGTACTTGGGGAAAAATAATAATGCGGTACAAAAGCTTAAATTGTGTTGAAATCGAGAGCAATGACCCACCTGACAAAAATTAACTCGTGTTTGAATGCCAGCTATGCATCTTTCAATGCAAAATCTGCCCCTCAATAACGTTGCAAATGTGTTACTAACTAGCTAGCTAGTCCGCTCATCCCCGTGTTAATTTCCATAGAGTGATTATTCATCGATTCCCAGATAACGGGAAGGCTTCCAGCTATGAAATAGGACGAATGAGCGCACTACAATACGAACTGCGTACCTTTTATGGTTTGGAGCCTTGGGGGCGTAACAGGGAGGGCGCGTAAGTTCCAAAATATTGTTATAACCATTGTTAGTATTGTCGGCATCGTCTCTCATTGGACGGCCAAAGTTCCGACAATGAGAACGTGTATACTAACGTGCGTGCTTAGACACACACTAGTATATCACGATAAATCTAAACAACGTTGCAAAGAAATTGTATTCACGTCCAATTCACCAAGTGTATAAACAAAGCAAAATAAACAAAGCCAAAAACTGGTGAAGAGGCCACCAAGCTGAGAGTGGTTCGGCCCTTCAAAGGAGTGATATCAACACACCAAAACTAACTAAATACAACAAATTACAACAAAATTAAAACCAAACCAAAAGCCAATAAAGAGGTGACTAAGTTGAGAATGGTTCGGCCTATAGGCAAACGGTAGTAGCAAATTGTTGAAAACCAATTTCTTGTTGACGTGGCACTTTATTACTCATCTGCACGGTAGTGGAGTTGAGTCAACACACAATTAATAAAAAAAGAGTGATATCATATCAAAAACCAAAACTGGTAAAAGGGGCCGCCAAGTTCTGAATGGTTCGGCCCTTCAAAGGAGTGATATAAACACACCAAAACATTCGCCAACTTAATCGCACCGGATAATACTTTGGACGTTAAATGAAAACTTGAACATTGCTACCGAAAGTAGCAATGTTCTAGTTTTCATTTAACATTCGAATTATTAAGCGGTGCGATTAACTTGGCGAATGTTTTGGTGTGTTGATATCACTCCTTTGAAGGGCCAAACCATTTGGAACTTGGCGGCCCCTTTTACCAGTTTTGGTTTTTGGTATGATATACCTTACATTGTGAGGGCAGTTTTTTGCTGGCACCTACTCAAAAGGATGTGCACTTTAAGTTTCTGAAGGGTGCCAGGCTGTAAACCTTGAGCATTAAAGATGGTGACCAAAATGGTGCCCAACTATTACACGATTTGTTGCCATTTGGCTTATTATGCAAGAACCATTAGTGTTACACAAAAGTAGTTTGTATATCAGTTATTTATATCTATGGGTGGGAATGTCTTCTTTGAATCAAGGGTAATGAAAAGGGTCTACCACTATTAAGGACCGAGCCACGCCCATTTTACCAGGGCTGGTATCACAATTACCATTGAATTTTTCGCTCATTTTCAAATTTAAACTGCTCTTGTGACGGTTATAATTTAGATGAATGACTCCAACTAGGGATATTCGTATAAAAATATTATGATTCGGCCAAAAATAAGATACCCCCCCCCCCCCCCCAAAAAAAAAAAAAATAAGGTAGTAGCACGTCTACTAATAAGTTCAATTTTTTTGTCCTCTTTTAGTTTTTGTCGAGTGTCAGCATTTAAAAATCATATTTTTTACTGGAAGTCATAACCTCAATAAAACCGAACGAATTACATTTGCTTACCGTACGTGCTTTGATGCCTCAAACGGAAATTTGTTGTACCAAATTCTTTCACGGAAACGAGTTTCCAAATGACAGTTTTGATTATTAAAACTTTTTTTTTCGGGATGGGACAATCAATTTCAGTCAGCATAAGGCTGCACAACTAGTAAGTACTCACCAAGGTGTGATGAATACTTCGTAATAAACAAATCGTTCCTCCGCTTCCTTAGTTAGAATGACCCCTATTGTGCACGTCAGTAGTGGCTCCAGCCAACTGCAGATTGGGGGGGGGGGACGATTCCCCGACCGGGGGGGGGGCAACGAAAATCACTGTCTTCTATTAAACTTTGTTCTACTTTGGCAAGGGGCCGGCAAAACCAGGTAGGGGGTCTGGGGGAGCGCTTCAAGCTCCCATGGCGGGGTCCGGGGCAGGGCCCCGGAAGCTGAAGCATTTTACGCTATTTGAGGGCCTATTTTCGGCTTCCCGAGACACGTTTGAAACACACTCGTTTAGCAAATTTCGGATGTTTCTCGTAAACATTCTTCAGCAAGAGAGGTAGTAAAAACCTAATTCTGACCAAGTTCTGTATTTTTATTATGCATTTTTTTTACAAAATAAATTAACTGATGAATTTAAAATATTTAAAAAATATTATTACTTTAACATTAAGTAACACTGAATAATTTAGGTTTGAAAAGTACTGTTGCTTACGTTTCAACTTACGGCCAACTCTATTTACAGCTTTTTTTCCCCACAATTTATACGGATTTTATGTCGTCATGTTGACTCAGTCTTCCGGCTGTTCCCCGACGACAATCTAAGTTACTCCCCAACAGGGGGCAAGGCTTCCCCCCCCCCCTCCCTCTGGCGCCACCCCTGGTGCACGTGTCAGTACGAGGTCACAGTGCGGTGACTGCATCCTTGCCCAAAATTAGTTACGAAGTGACGATTCATAGAAAAGTTAAAGTAAGCAGAAAAAAGAAAAACGAAGCGATGAGAAGACTCGCGTATATTTTTTTCCCCTTACGAAATG
Source organism: Lithobius niger (assembly GCA_023313725.1). Taxonomy (NCBI): domain Eukaryota; kingdom Metazoa; phylum Arthropoda; class Chilopoda; order Lithobiomorpha; family Lithobiidae; genus Lithobius; species Lithobius niger. Next base: position 35,660 of record JAHWFP010157072.1, on the reverse strand, counting down.
TTGTTTTCTGCTCCAAAACATTTGCTCAACTTAAGAATTTGCCGACTGGGATAGAGTCAATGAGCAAACGTGAAATGCCGAGTCGTTCTTTGCCGCCTGTGTAATAAATAATAACATGTATTGCCAAGACAGTTTAATTTCTTTGGACGAATTTCTCGAATGGGGAGAAGAGTAAATGAACAAAGGTGAAATGCCGGACTCTAATTTCATCGCGTGCACGTACGACGACAGTTTAATTGTTTTCACGAATTTGCCGACTGGGAGAATGAGTGGGGGGACGGTGCGCCCCCCTCGCCCCCCCCCCCCTGTCGCTACGCCCCTGGTTCCGGTTCTGTATGTACTTTAGGTTAGGTTAGTTTGCAAGTAGTTTGTAAGTAGTTTTATTGTAGAGTGAGCAGATGGCTTGTAGGCCGTAAGGCTCAATAAAATATTCAATTCAATTCAATTTGTTTATCCATCTAAAACACTAGAACTTATTTATTTTCCCAACTTAGAAAACTGCCCCCATAAAAGGTTAACAGCTTCACTTCGTTTACGATTTAATACATTGTGCCATCTTAAAACGATGGCATCTTTACTTGTTTCGGAACTAAAAAAAAATTACCATCTTAAAATGTTACCAACTTTCCCCGTTTTGTAGCCTAAAATAGGTTGTCATCTAAAAATGTTGGCATCTTTACCAGTTACCCCATTTAAAATAAATTGCCATCTTACAATTTTCCACTTTCTTTCTTTTCCAACTTAAAAATAAACCATCTAACTGCGTGGACATCTGCAATTGCTGCCATTTTATACACTGTATGAATCTGACAACTGAAAACTATGACGTCTTAACCAGCAAAACACTTTAAAATATTTATTTCGCGTGTTTCCATCTGATAATAAGATGCATCTTAAATGAAACACGTCTGAAATTAGGATGCATCTTAAAGGGGTGGTGTCTTAAATCTCTAAACCACAGATCCATTGCATCTTAAATTAAGATGGTTTTACCATTTTCAGGAGGCACATCAACCAAACAACTGAATTTCAGATGCATCTTACGAATTTTAAGATGCTTAGGTTTTACAGTGCACCATATAAAACCGCTTCTTTACAAAGCGACAATTGTACTTTTAATAAATATAGCTTAAGCTTCACTGCAAAGTGGCAAATGTACTTTAACAAATAACATACAGCTTAGAATTAAAGTTGCTTTTAATACAGGTTTTTTCCTTTTTTTTTAGCCAAAACACGAACTCGGACCAAAAACGGTAAGAAAATTTGGATTATTTTTTGGGAGACTTGCCACTGACACCAGAAAATTCACTTAATTTATGAGAGAATTAATTTTCTGTGATAAATCGCTTTAAAAATTCCTCCTATGCACATATTCGCTTTTATGCCGAAGGGAAAATCCGGTATTTTCCCACAGGCAAAGGAGTAGCGATAAAAGTAGATGCCTTTTTACTTTTTCTGCAGAATTGTAAGGGCTTACAAGCGATTGTTGATACCAGCGAACAATCGAAAACACTGCATTTAGAGAGTAATTTTGCAGTCACACTTGCAGTAGAAATCGACGTCAAACACATCGTTTTTATTTGAGAGGCTGGAAAACAAAATGCATGTCAATGTAACTCGATCAGTTTTATACATTGTGCGGATTCCGTGGACGAAATTAACCATTACATTGACATGCAAAACACTCAGGGCCGTAGCCAGCACCCCCGCACGTGTGGGGGTTTTATTCAGGCCAAGGAGCATGAAGGGCGACGAGGCCTTTATAATGGACGACTATACTGCGTTTTGTTTACAAACTCTAAATTACTTCCAGGGAACTACGTAACGTAAAAAGGTGGTAAAGGTTTCAAATGAACGAATCAACGGTAATCAACAAAAACGGTAATCAACAAAAACGGTAATCAACAAAAAACTGCAGATTGTTAATAAAAAAAAACTGTTGTTACATTATGCACAACGAAAGAAAATAAAATTCATTGGGTAATGGGATTTTTTGTGGGGGAGGGGGTGGGAAGAAGGTGCTTCATTTTAATTCTAGTGTAGGGGTATAAAAAAATTCCTGGCTACGGCCCTGAAAACACTGTAATCGGCCCAATATTGCACACTGTGTATGAAAATGGATGTCACAAAGTTAGTAATTTGCACTTCAAATGCTTTTATTGCAGATGAGTATTTTAAAGAACTAAGTTTGTTTAGCCAGTCAATACTTTTTCACTGGTTTATTTTATTACCAACTAATTTTCGTAACTTGACAAGTAAGGAAAGATTCAACGGTTATTGCTGTACAGAATTCATACATGGTATTTGATATGAGAATTCCACATGTGACTATACTCTTCACGAAGTAATAAATTCCGTTAAAAATTTTACAAATGGGTAAACCCATTTTTGCAGTGAAAGGCGACCCTAAGTTAAAGGAATTATTACTAAATCGATGCAAAGTCATTGAAGTGATTGATTTAAACAATTTTGGGTGCAAAAAGCCACTGAAAAAAAAAGACGAAAACCGTGACGTGTATCCGTTTTGTACCATCCATGACCGTGGACAGTGTTCGTTTCACAAAGCAGGATATTACTTTTACTGGGTGTTGGTACATTTTTGATCATATTGTGTTGTGTTTTTGCCTAAAGATGCCTAAAGACATGAGTGCTGTTTGACGGGCTTTGCAGATGAAGAAATGTAAAAGCGTAGATTCGTCCAATAGTGTGTGCTACGCTGTCGCATTTCCATCCGAACATTCACAGTTTGAAAAAGGAAGCCTTTACAATGCTTTAGTGTTATTCAGTGGAGAATACCAGATTGTTTCTTCATGCGTTTGACAAAATTTAAAAGAGGTATGTGCTTTTGTGTATTTAAAAAAAAAACCAGCAACTGGTGACATCGTTCGTGGACTATGCATCACTGCACTTTCAAATCACAATGACAAGTCCCTGGTTATAAAGACACTGAATTCTAAATTTAAACTTCACAACTGGCTGAAACATCTCATGCAAATGAACAACCAAGTTCTCGAAGATTTGACTGACACTGACAAAGCAATTTTGCCTTTTGAAAGTTTGTTACCTGTGTGGTTGCAATGTCACGATGAAAAACACTTTGACCTCAGCGATTCGTTTATCCTTCGATTTGCTGCAAACTATCCCTACATTAAAGCATTGTTAGCTAAAAAGGAAACTCACGATTAATTATTGTTGTATGAGCATTGTTAACTAACAAAGAACCAAATGATTAATTTTGTATAACTAAAAACATAATTAAGAAGTTTTATGAAATGACAAAACATGTTCTGTTTTTTGGGAGGATGGGGGGGGGGGGGAAGAATCTTATTACTATAAAAAGGAGGATGAAATCAGTTCAAGTTCATAAAAATGGATGTCGGATTGAAACATCCCTCCATCTTTTTGGTAATAGTACCTACGTCTTCAGAAAAAACACACAGGATAAAAAATTTAATCGAAAATTCACAGAATATCATAGTCCCTCCACCTGAAAGAATAGTCTATTGTTACGCTGAGGAACAACCGATATACGAAAAGTTAAAACTAACTTCCCCAGTTCTCATTACTTTCCATTATGGGCTAAACGAAGATTTGTACAATTCAATACAACCTAAAACTTTATTAATCGTTGATGATTTATTACAAAGTACTCGAGATTTATTGTTGGAAATAGTACAGAGAGGCTCGCACCATAGAGAGATTAGCAAGGTAACTGTTGCGCGTAATTTACACGATAAACAATTAAGAGCTCTCAGTCTCCAGGCACATTATTTAATATTATAAAAAACTGTACGAGATTATAAACAATTACAATTTTTAGGTGAACAATTATCTATTGGCGGGACATATTTAGTGAAGGTATGTAAGTCTGCTACGGACGAGCCCTATACTTATTTATTTCTAGATTTGAGACTGGAAACACCTAGTATTTTAAGATTTTGATCCAATATTTTCCAAGACCCATCCATACTATTTGTAGAGAATGAAAAATTATAGAGTGAAGGACTTTTTTACCAGTCCTGCATCTACTGACCAGTAAAAGTTAAAAAAGACGTCAAGTGTGCTTTGTTGAATTGCCCGGAGCTAGTTGACGTATTATCCCTAGTAGCTCTTGATACTTTAAAGGGTCGTGTAAGAACAAGCCGGCCAGAAGGCTAAAACTGCGTCATTATAAACGAGAGATGAAATATTTAGCTCCAAGAAATCATCACAGAAAGGTAAACAAAAGGTTATATAGAAGGAGGCCTCCCATTCTTAGGTGCATTAATTCCGCCCATTCTTAGGTGCATTAATTCTGTCCATTATAAGTGCGATAACGGGATTGCTGGGCAGCTAAGGAACCAAAAAAATGGTACATTTTAAAAAATGTATCTTTCGTCCCAACCACCAACTACGCGCGACAAAATCACCTCATGTACCACCACTTAAGTACATGGAACATGAAATGAGCGAATTAATGCAAAACGATACATTGGACGATGATAGCAAAATGAAATTGTATAATCAATTGCTCAATCGATATCTACGTTATGATGCAGAATGGGTAGGTGAACCGGTAAAAGTTGATATTAAAGCTCCGATCCCACACCGAGAACAGTGCCTATGCCTGCCCGTCCCACCTGGCTCCAAGAACAGTTCCCATGCCTGCTCCTCGCACCTCCACTCCGAGAACATCGGGGGGTGCCCACCCCACCACTGAGAACAACGTTGCAACTTGCTGCTGCATCAAGACCTACATACATCAAGCAACCAAAACCTATAGAAGACATAGTGAGTGGTGTCATTCCTAAATATAAAAAACGTGTTGAGCGAGTTTTACGTAGTAGTAGAGTTCAGTGAGACTCGGAAGGTCGTTTGATACATATGCAAAACATCATAGAGGATAGTGACATCGGGAGGCTTGTCCATTGGAGCTCTGACAGAAAGTAAACATCATCGCACCAAGATGAAAAAGGAGCCCGGCTGAACTTTTGTTTCAAAAGTAGTAGAAAAACATTCGGGTCGTCGTTCTTTACAACCTGGACACTCCATCCAACAACGAAAGGAAGTCTTACAACAACATCAACGAAATGTAAAAAAAAAAAAGTGAAACAATATAAAAATGGTGACGAAAGCCCGACTGCGTCATTGATGGCTGAAAACTTATCCAAATTAGAGAAAGAAGATCTCGGCATCACACTTCAATGACATCTATCTTTACTGCAGATCGTGAAAGATTAAAATCCTCCATAATCTTCCACGTGGCTTCGCAGGGTCGATGGAGACCACACGCCAGTCACTCACTGATATATCTAAACTGAGGAATGACGACTATTATTGAGAAACAGTTACAGGAATTATACTTTGACCAGGCTTGTCCTGACGGGTTAGGTGGTGTGCACAGATTGTACAGGGAAGCTAAAAGAAGTGGATTAAAAGTACCGTTAAAACAAGTTAAAGATTTTTTTATCATCACAAGAAACCTATAGTTTGTTCAAGCCTGTTATTCAACGATTTAAACAAAATCCTATAATAGTTAAAAGAATCAACAAGATATGAGTGTAGATTTGACGGATGTTCATTCTTTAGCTAGATTTAACGATGACATACATTTTTTACTACTAGCTATAGATAATTTTATGAAGAGAGTTCATTTTAAACCAGTGAAGAAAAAAGATGCTGTTACGATCGGTAAAGCATTCGAATCAATTTTTAAGGAAACAAAACCACCAGATTTTATTTTTTCGGATATGGGACTCGAATTCACAGCTAAACATGTGCAGAACGTTTCTAAAAAGTACAACATGAAGCATATTACTACAAAAAACACTGAGACAAAGGCAGCTATATCTGAAAGATTTTTTAGAACACTGAGACAAAGGCTTCACAAGTATGTACATTCCCGCAATACTGACCGTTACATAGATGTACTTCCAGACATTATAGATGCCTACGAATATTCCTATCATCGATCTATTAAAATGCGACCCATACATGTAACCAAAAAAAATGAAAAATTGATTTATCGCAATTTATACGAGAAAGATTAAAAATAGGTGATTTGGTTAAATTGTCCAAACTTAAAGGTATTTTTGAAAAGGGTTATCGTCTAAACTGGACGACCGAGGAATTTAAAATCAGTGAAGAAAAAATACCTATGTATTTAGAAGTCGATTTAGAAGATAAACCAGTTTTAGGTAGTTTTTATAAACAAAAATTGCAAAAAGTAATTAGCAAGCCTGATAGGCTGTATAGGGTGTCCCAGAAGTCCCAGTCCAGCCTCATAACTTTTTAAGGAGTTGAAAGAAACTAGTGAAACTCTGGCAATGTATATCTGGTTAAAGGATCTACCTTTTTGTACAACCGACATTACGCCTCCCCCCCCCCTTGGGGGGCCCCAGGAGCCCCAACTCAGAAATTTTCAATGGAATGGGGATAAAGGAATACCTTATTTAAAAGGTCTTCATTAGGCGAGTAAAGTGCCGCAACGATTGCCTCGATACGGTGAGTGTGAGCCTCAATCACCCCCCCCCCTGGAATCGGGAGGGGGCGGGGGAAGAGACACTGAGGCTTACACTTTGGGCTTCAAACGAAACATTTGGGCCACACTTTGGCCCACATTTGGCCCATACTTTGGGCTTGAATTTAACGAAACATTTTGCTGCCACCTATGCCCCTTTACGACGTATTTGGCCTGAGGAAAACATAGGGATGTAGAGAAAATCCCTAATATTTGACCGCCTGCCATTTTGGATGGGCTCATCGTATCGAAGCAATCGTTGCGGCACTTTACTCGCCTAATAAAGACCTTTCAAATAAGATATTCCTTTACCCCCATTCCATTGGAAATTTCTGAATTGGGTCCCTGGGGCCTCCCAGGGGGGGGGGGGGGCAGTCGTAATGCCAGTTGTACAAAAAGGTAGATCCTTTAACGAATCATACATTACCAGAGTTTCACTAGTTTCTTACAACCCCTTAAAAAGTTATGAGGCTGGACTGGGACTTTTGGGACACCCTGTATAAGGTTGAAAAGATTCTGCAGCAATGCAAACGTGTTGGAAAAATTGAATATCTCGTTAAATGGGAAGTATACCCGAAGATTCAAGCCAGTTGGACCAGTGGCGTAGTAGATTTGTCAACATGAGCGAAGAAATGTTGTTAACGTTGCCTTCGTATTGTAGCATGGATGTATTCCCACAAAAAACTTTACAAAATTATACAACTAAATTGTCGGAAATGTTAAATTTACACGAGAATTATGAGGTAGGACTGGCCCAGATAACCTACCCTAACAACTTTAGTCAAGACGCGTTAGTTATTTCGCCGGAGAGCAGGGAGGAAGATCAACTGTTTTTACAGTTTTATAAAATTAACACGAATAAAAGTATTACCGAAGTGGAGAATAGCGAACGCGAGTTGTCAGCTATGGAAAGTGGAAAAAGGTACGATAGTTTAAAACAATTTGTAGATACAATTAACAAGGAGCTAAAAAAAATTTAAATCTGAATTGGCAGTGGATGATCCTTTCAAAGGTAGCACCGATTCACCAGCTATACTATACAATAAAACGTACAAAAAATACACAGTCGTAACGACCTTAGTCATCAATACTATATACAACTGGTTGTAAACTGGAGGTTGGCGCAGAGATAAGGTTTAAATCGGAACAATTTCCGTGGAAAGCTAATATAGTTGAACATACGGTGATCACTACAACGCCGATTAAAGAGATTACCAGCAATTCTATACAGATGTTGTACGTGTACGTGTACAGTTGGTAGGTGACAGCAGATCGCAGCTATTAAGTATAGTTGATGTGATGAATGATGCTGGTGATCAAACGAACGTAGAGTTTTTTAGAATACATTATCTACCTTTATTACGCCACTCTTTTCAATACGTAGAAATAGACATATGTACTGACGATGGACGCCACGTATCGTTTGGTTCATACTCGCTGGTAGTAGCTATCTTAAATTTTCGTCCAAAACGTAAAAAAAAATAAAGTGAACTAATGTTCCTATAAATAGCGCCGTACGATCATTCTAAGCTATAAATGTTTCATCAAATAGTTTAACCATTACGTGGGACAGAGTGGTGGAGGAGAAATCCCCATATTTTATGGGAGACGAGTACAGTCAGGCCATAGAGGGTTGGGAAATTTTTTTTCTGCAGTGAGTCGCGTGGCTTTGCCATTTTTTCATATGGTGGTTCCCCATATTAAAAAAATTAGAAAATACTTAAAACGCAAATCTATGTCTACAGGTAGGAATATTCTCGGCTACTTCCTAGCTGGCCAGGCCGTAAAAGAATCCGCTAAATAGAGAGTTAAAGAAGTCGGTCAGGACATTTGGACCGATATTGACGATAAAATACAACAGACTGGAAGCGTACATGTAAAAAAGAGAAAGTCTAAAACAAATGGAGGTGGACGTATAAAAAAGAGAAAACCTAAAACTAAAAAAAAAAAAGATAAATAAAGTTGAAAAAACCTATTTTAGACTAGTATAAATAGACCTGAGTATTTTTACATCCGCAGAGTTGTGAATATCTTCTGTCACTTATAGAATTATTCTCGGTCCCGCCTACACAAATCAGTATCGAACAGACAAGATACGCGGACTTCCGACCTATAGCGACATTGTTAGCCAATCAAGTTATCGATTTAGTAATTCCTGGATCAGTAGATGAATATATTAATCTGGCTAATACTGGTGTACTTAAAAGTTAAAGTTAAAGTTAAAAAAATCAACTACTAACCTAATGGATGTCGAGTATTCCCACGTGACACCAAACAGACTTTTATTAAACACCCTTTTTAGTCAAGTGGACTTGACTATGAATGGAAAACTAACCTCCAGTAGCACGGATTAATAAGGTTATAAGAGTTACATTCGAACTTTATTAAAATATGGTTCCGATGCAAAAAAAAACGCAACTGACAGCTGCTTTGTGGTTAGACGCCAGCGATAGATCAGCAGTAATCAAAGGCAGTCGTTAAGTCGAATTAATGGGTCGACTTTATTGTAACATTGCTTTGCAAGACAAACTTGTGCTGAATAATGTAGAAATAAAACTGCGTTTCGTTCCAATCAATCCAAAATTTAATTTCTACGTTGCGCAAGCGGGCATTGCTGCTAGTGTTACGGCACCTGTGTTCGAATTTGTGGATATGGAGTTCGAGTTTGTAGAGAAAGTAAATATCTGTATCTAATATCTTGTTAGTGCATGCACATGTTTGAGTGCTGGTACAGCTAAGTATCATTTTATAAAAACATACGTCAAGGTCCACACCATCGTCAACAATGCCAAATCGGCTCAATTCGACAATTTGTTTCAAGGTGTTATTTTGAATAGAGTCATCCTAGGGATGGTCAGTCACGCAGCCTACAACGGGGATTACAAAGCGGCTTCTATGTTCTTCACACCTTTCAACCTGAACTGGTTAGCGGTGTCCGTTGATTGACAAATGATTAATGGGAAACCAATTGCTATGGATTGCTATTGAACAAAAACTGTGTTGAAGCTTATATTTCGATGTTCGTTGGACTCGGAACATTATTTCACAATTCTGGAAATGGGATTTCCTACGATGAATGGCAATCTGGGCATACTTTATTCTGCTTTGATCTCACGCCAGATCAGTAAGCCAACCAAAGTTCCCATGTGTCACTCGTTCGTAACGGTGTTGTGTGCGTTGAATTGAGATTCTCCGAAAATCTGACGGAACTTGATAATTTATTCAGTAACGGATGCTTTGCTGGAAATTGATGAAAGAAGAAATGTTTTGACTGACTTTTGAAAAAAATGAATACCTTACCAATTGAAACTAAACTGTCACCAGTCTGTAGAAACTTTATCCGGTGTTTACACTAGCAACTGGCTTCTGAGGAAACCAAGAAGAGGCTGGATGGTGATGAATATATCTCCAGATTTACACAGTGGACTACACTGGATCGTCGTTGGATGCGGAGAATATTTCGATCCCTTGGGTCTGCCACCCGTGAACAAGATTTATCGATTATTTGAATAAATGTAAAGAGTGGTGGTGGTTTAATCGTTTCCCTTTACAGAAATTGGAACTATAGTCTGTGGACATTTTTGAAACTATTATATTACTGAGCGATGTAAAGGTTGTACACCTACGCAAATTGTTAACTGTTCAAGGAAAATGAGTAATCCTGGAAAATATGTGTATAATTACGTGAATAAAATGTGATTTTTTCATTCAGTCTATTTACTTTGTTGTAGTAAGGTGAAAGACCTATAAATACAGGATAGAGAGGTCGATCTACTAATCCATTCTTTTTATTTCTTTTAGAAATGTCTTTTGTATGTGACATCTGTGACATAAAAGGAAACACCATCCGGACCGGTGTGTGGTTACTTTCCCACATCGACGAAAGAAACGCACATTCGATTGCTCTACGTGTAATGTTTCCTTTTCAACCTTAAAGGAATACTAAACCCTCACTTTTCCAATTTTTTTAATCATAGTTACGACCCTAAAAACCTCTTCAAAACTTATAAAATGTCGCTTGCCTTCTTACTTACGTCGTAATAAATTAAAATAAGTGCGTTTTTTAAGACACCCAACCAAACGTAGCGCCACGAAAGCTCGCGACTAGGGAGGGTTCGTGAAGCAGCGTGACGTCAAAACCATAACGGAAGTGGGGAGCGCATCCTTCCCATCGTGCAGCGCGCGTGACCACCCTCTGCTTGTAATCAAACATGGCTACCAACAACGCTGTCGCTGTCAATTCGTTGCAGCCTTATCAGTTTGAAACTGTTGCAAGTGGCAAACGGAAGGCAAAAAGATGTGAGATCGCTAAGAAAACACCTAAGAAGCCATAAGACCCGTGGGATCCCCCCAGCGATGACCTGTCATGGTGTAGATGCCAGAAATGCCCGCACTACGAGAGTCCCAGGTGATGCTATTTTGTTTCTGGCGCACGCGCAGGTCACGCAGACAGGTGGAAGGTGCCATAAAAGTAATGACGTCACGACGCGTTGTGGTTCAAACGGGATTTTCTCCAGAGCTTGTGCATCGTCTGCTTAAATCAGTTAGTTTAAAAATTCGTACGGCTTAAACACTGACACCCATTGATGTCGGATACCTGTTAACATTATCCATTATCTAAACCATCGATAAAAATTTCATTGTTGGAGGGTTTAGTATACCTTTAAGAGGTTTACGAGAGCATAATAACCACCACTAGGGATGGTCAGTCACGCAGCCTACAACGGGGATTACAAAGTGGCTTCTATGTTCTTCAAACCTTTCAACCTGAACTGGTTAGCGGTGTCCGTTGATTGACAAATGTTTGAGAAACCAATTGCTATGGATTGCTATTGAACAAAAACTGCGTTGAAGCTTATATTTCGGTGTTCGTTAGACTCGGAACATTGTTTAACAATTCTGGAAATGGGATTTCCTATGATGAATAGCAATCTTGGCATACTTTATTCTGCTTCGATCTCACACCAGATCAGTCAGCCAACCATCGTGCGATACCACCACCACGACCATCATCACCACCTCCACCGCTGTTCATTCTGGAAGAGACTGCATTACAAGCTTTTTCCAGAGATATGTCTACGCGCAACAGAAAGATACCACCGACATAAGAACTTGTTTCGATATGATGAGAACCCATCTTTTAAGACTTTATGATCATGTGCAACGACGGTACAATCAATTAAGTTTATGATGTGTCTTCATCGTACTTTGGTTAAAGAAATACCCGTCGGAAAAAAAACTACAAATGGCTATTTATGCAGTACACCTATTACTGTTTTAGATTTTAATAATGCTATTGATACTGCTTTAACAAAACTTTTGAATAGCTTCGAATTATATCAGAAAAATTGATGGATAATAGTTTACATCGATAAATGCGATATTAATTTTGGTCACTATGTGCCTCTTGCTGGTGGTTGTAGTTATTATTTAGATGATTATTTAATTAATAAGCATGCTTTGTTGAACATAGATTGTCATGACAGTCGTTATTTTGTATATTCTGTACTGGCTGAATTGCATCGTGTTAATGGTGCTGAGCATCCCTCTTGTTACAAACAATATGAAACGTTCTTGGGAACATGAAATTTCGATGGAATCAGTTTTCCCACACCACTCTCTGAAGTAAATCGTTTTGAAAAACAAAATAACATTGCAGCGTTTATGGTTATGAGAACAAAACGATTTTTTCCTTGCGTATTAGCAATTTAAAATCAGATCAGATTGCTAAATTGTTATTGTTGGATAATAAACATTACTGTTTGATTAGAGATTTTAATCGACTCACTTACAGTAATACAACCAGATATGTTTGCCAGTATTGTATTTGCCCTTCGCATACTAAAGAAAAATTACAAGCGCACGAACTACTTTGCAAACAAAACAAATTACAAAGACTAGAAATGCCGGATAAACATACGATGCAATTCAGCCATCACAATAGGAAATAACCATCACCCTACGTGGTATATGTAGACTTAGAATGTATATTACCTAAACTCAGGACTTGTCAACCTGACCCTAATTCTTCGTATGTACAAAAATTAGAAACGCACATACCGTGCGGGTTTGCTTACGTCATTGTTGATAACAACGGACAAGTTCATTCACATAAAGTGTATAGGGGAGAGGATGGTGGGGAAAAACGTTTTGAATGTCTTTTAATTGTTTAGGCAGAAATTGTGTCCAACTGTCTGTAATCGTTCCTATGATTTACACGACCGACGATGAACAGTTTCAGAACAGCTACACGTTGCTATATTTGCAATACATCCCATTTGCTCTTCACGATATGCGCGTACATGACCATGATCATATTTCTGGATTGTACAGAGTAGCAGCGCATCAGCGTTGTAATTTATTGTATAAATATAAACCAATACTACCTATTTTATTCCATAACCTGAGTTCCTACGATTTACACCTAATCATACGCGCTTTGTCATATTTTGGTGACAATTCTGTGAAAATTATTCCAAAGAACACCGAACAGTATATGTCATTGCAAATAAGAAATTTATTATTTTTGGATTCGTATCAGTCCCTGTCTGCCTCTTTGGACACATTTGTTAAAACTGTGTCAGAATTTCCTTTAATCCAAACCATTTTTCCTAATACATACTATGATCTGACTCGTAAAGGACAATATCCGTGCGAGTATTTTGATTAATTTTCCAAGTTTGACGAACAACAAACTTCCACCGAAAGAGTCATTCTATTCTACATTAACAGACAGTGTCATCACGGACGAACAATATACATACGCACAACACGTTTGGAATTTACTGGATTGTCAATCATTTGGGTGATTATCATGATTACTATTTGTTAACTGATGCGATGCTCCTGCATGACGTTTTTCAGGCTTATCGTACCATGTGCTTGAAATATTATGGATTAGACCCTGTCCAGTACTTTAGTCTTCCAGGTTTGGCGTGGGATGCAGCTTTGAAATTAACCAACCGAAAAAGTTGAGTTTTTAACAGATATAGATATGTACATGATGTTCGAACGTGGGGTACGCGGTCGTGTCTCCACAGAATCGAATCGTTACGCAAAAGCTAACAATCACTACCTGCCAAATTATAACCCCTACACAACTACGTCATACATAGAGTATTTGGATAAACATAATCTGTACGGTTTTTGCTTGATGCAAGCCTAATTACCATATTCAGGTTTTCGTTGGTTAACGGCTGTAGAAATAGCTACGCTCGACATGACAAACATACCTGAAAATGAAACTGGATATGCTTTAGAGGTAGATTTGGATTATCCTGAATACTTGCACGACAAACGTTCCGATTATCCCTTAACACCAGCAAATCTAACAATAACTTACGAAATGTTATCACCTTACAACAAAGAACTGCATGGACTATTCAAATTACCAAATTCCACATTTACTTCTCCAAAAAAAATTATGTTTGTCACTATAAAAACTTGCAATTCTATCTCTCGCACGGTTTTGTGCTTAAGAAAACACACAGAGTCATGTCTTTCAAACAAAAAGCTTGGTTGAAACCGTTTATCGAACTTAACACTGAAAAACGAAAACAGGCTAAGAACTGAATTTGAACGTGATAATTTTAAACTGGCGAACAACAGTATTTATGGAAAAAGCCTGGAGAACGTACGTAAACACGTCTCGATCAAATTGACAACAACATTAGCTAGAACGAGGAAATTATTAGCCTCAGTCACATACTTCAATTCATTAACTGACAAGTTGGCTTGTTTAGACTACACAGGTTAAAAGTAATATTAAACAAGCCAGTTCACTTAGGATTTTCTGTGCTAGACTTATCTAAATTATCGATGTTCGAGTTCCATTACGATTACATCATTCCAAAATAGGGTGATAATTGTAATTTATTAACGACGGATACCGATTCATTCATCTATCACGTATTCACCGATGATTTGTATCGGGATATGACTGAATAAACGTCACTTGTTTGGCACGAGCATTTACCCAACTAATCATTTTTTTATTTTCCAATGAAAATAAAACGATTCCTGGAAAAATGAAAGATGAAACTGCATCCGTACCCATTTCTAGGTTTGTTAAATAGAAATAAAAAATGTATATGATAAGAGTATGATAGTAAAATAAAAAAGGTTGGAAAAGGGATGAAGAAATCTGTTTTACGGAATCGCGTAACTAGTGATGATTGCATACATTGTTTACAGGAAAGACACCGCTTTTCCTATTCAATGACAAACATTAGAAGTTACGATCACTTGTTATTTACCATCGAACAAAGAAACCTTCCTTTAACAGCTTACGATGACAAGAGGCTGTTCTTACCCTGCGGCATTGTTACACTTCCTTACGTACATTACAGCACATTGTAAATAAAGTCACACCACCCGATAGTGTTGTTATTTAATTGCAAGTGCACGAACAATGAGGAGCGGTTTAATGTACAGCACAGATTCCACGAATCTGTTCACTACTATAGGACGAGAAAAGACTTTTGTCGATAATTGGTCTATGGATGGTGAACAATTAGCGCACAACATGGCTAGATCAGGATTTTTTCGTGCAACACGAGATAACAACGACTGTGTTTGTTCCTACTGCGATTGGAAATTTTTTTCGTGGAGTATAACTGATCTGACTTCAGTATATCACAAGACAATGAATCCAAACTGTCCCTTCATAAGACGCTATTACCATGAACGAATGCCTTATCCAAACTAGCAAACATTTTCCCTGAAACAGCGCTCTATGGTAGTGGATGCAGGAGTGGATTCGATTGTAACAATCAACTTAGTGATCGTTTTTTTCAAAAAAGCATTGAAACATTTGTAACACATTGTATCCTGTATGTAAATAAAAATTAATTGTATTGTATTTACTTTCATGTGTTTGTCGTTTATTGCTTTTATTGATTTACTGTTTACATAGTATTACCATCGAAATGTTATTCCATTCAGTTTATTCATACATAGTTGAATTGAGTTAAACTTAACCCATACATTACAAAAATTTAAAAGATGTGTCAGAGGTGAGATTCGAACTTACGCCCTCATTTGAGGATTAGAACTTGCATCTGATGCCTTAGACCCCTTGGCCACTCTGACACAACCTATATAATGTTGAAAACTGAAAGATAACCATATAGGAATAACGTTACTTCCTTCGGCCTCGCGAAACGTGACTGGAATACTTGTGTACCTAAGGAATAACGTTACTTTTATGGTGACCTTGACCATCAACCCCGCATACGTGACTTGAATATGTAAGTAGGAGCCGGAGCCCTGGCGTACGACGGCATTTTTGTAACTACTAACTTGCAATCTCTGATCTCCTAAACCGGAGATTGCGAGTTCGAGTCCCTGTTCGGGCACCACGTGTCGGCTTTTTCTTCCTGATTGGGATCTATGGCCACGAATTAACTCAGGTCGAAGCATCATCTTTGGAAACACTTGGTTTAATCTGGTAAAGTTGCATGACGAATATTACATTACATCGAGCTGGTGGACGGGAGATTGTCATTGGCTGCGCATCCTCCTCCTCCTGCCCAGATGCACTGCAAGGAGGCTCGTTGGCAAGGGACATCGGTCGCAGCGAGAGTGACACGGGAGGGAGCGCTGTCTCGCGACAATAAAATCCCTGGTATGATTGTTGTTCAGAATTGAAGCGGTAATCCCCCACTGAAATGCCACACAAATACACTGGAGAAGCAAGAAGTCGACCTCTTTTTGCCAATGGCCCTGGAAACCCTGCTTTTTTGTATGTGTTTATAACCATTTTTTTTCTGATTTGAAATTGCTGTTTTTGTTGTTATTGCTTGTAATAATTTTGTACCGTAAATCGTGGATTAAACGCCCATGGGCTTATGCAGTTAATTTGGCAAAAATAGGGGGTGGGCTTTAAATCAAGCATTGTAAATTTTCTAACCTTTCTGAACATCTGTTACAGAAAATTCGAAGCTTTTGAATGATCTCTGAAAGACCAATTTTTACATCCTTTTAATTGTTGTGGAAAAAGGAATAGGTGAGAGAAGCCCAGGCCTTGCGCATGTGCTAGTAGCTAAAGGAAGATATTACTACAGGGAGGGAGAAGGGGCCAGTAAACATAGCAAGCAGTACTATCTTTATTCACATCACATAACTTTTAGATAATTTTTCGTAGAAAAACGACAATTTGAGGGGTGGGCTTTAGCTCCACTATTTCATGATTTTGACATTACAGCATTTTAGGGGGTGGGCTTTAGCTTCAACTGGGCTTTTAATACACGATTTACGGTAAATAAATATTTAAGCAAGGCAGCAGAAGCATAACAGAAAAATATTGTCCGGTCTGACGAGTCTTTCCCGCAAACTTCTTGAACATGTCATTGTTAGCAATATTTACAGGCATCTAGAAGAGCATTCGCTGATATCCTCCAGGCAGTTTGGTTTTCGAAGGAACTCTTCATGTGAGCTCATGCTGGTAGAAATGATTAACCAGATTGTGGAGGGTACGGACCAGGGGTATGAAGTGGACTGGTGCCAGTTTGATCTCGCAAAGGCTTTGATGTGGTTCCGCAGTTTGCTCCTTCAGAAGAAATCTGCGTATGGGACTCACACGTACATTATTAAATAATGCGAAAAATTCCTTACTGACAGGAAACAGACAGTTGTTGTAAATGGTGTAGAGTCAGATGAGCTGGAAGTTTCCTCTGGTGTTCCACAAGGAACAGTCAATGGTCCATACCTATTTTCGATTTATGTGACTGACCTGCCTGACCAGCTCCACTCGAATAATCAAATCGGATGCCGACACAGTTCCTTCAGTTAGATGTTCAGGTAGTGGATGTTTCGTGTGGAACATGGTGAAGACATTAAATGTTGGCAAGACTAAAGTGATAACTATGAGTAGCAAGTCAGTGGGGGAACCCCGGAGGTATTTCATTAAGGGGGAGAGTATCGCATCTGCAGAAGAGGCCAAGTGCTTAGGTGTCACTAAAATATAAACTCTAGAACTGGTCTAGGCATGTAGAGGAAGTTTATGGTAAGGGCATCTGCCTTACAAATTTTACCTACCGTGTGCTGCGGGACTCCGGTACAGAAGCTAGACAAGCTGCCTACTTCTCCGTGGTCCGACCAGTGGTCAAGTATGCTAGTGCCGTGTGGGACACAGGTGAGGGAGTCCTTTCTCAAAAAAAAGGTGAACGAGAAAGAATGGCTCACACTCCAAACCCGTTGGAAGGCGAGCAAGCTGTGCTTGTATTGAAAGATCTTCAACAGCCATACAATTCTAGATAAGTAGAGGTACTGTAGGCCAGCAACTTTCTATGGCAGGAATTACCATTTCCACAAGGTCTTCAGATAAGATTGTGCAAGGCAGTATACTGCCAAATATTTTTTTTACGATGCCGATATTTTGTGGAATGCTTTGGATTCTATGACTGTGTCTGCAAGTAATGTAAAGCAGTTCAGAAACCTGTTGAAATCTGGAAGAAGACCTATATCAGGCTGTCATAGCCTTGTTTGACGTAGGGTGTAGTTTTTGTTTTGTACATGTTGTCATGTTCTATTGTTTGTTTTAGAGGGCCCCATTTCTACTTCGGTGTAGGGACATTCACCATCATTAAATAAATGGCTGTGTCTCAAGTTCCAGTGACGGGATCCAAATTATAAAACTCAGGTTCCTGCGAATTCGTTGAAAACTAGACCTCGAGCGTGTTAAAGAGAACTAACCAGCGTAACCTAACCTACGCAAAACTAACATAAGTTTAGCTAAAAACTACGTTGTTTTTTGTTTGCCAGAATCCACACACGCAGAACTGCGGTCTCGGCAACGCATCCAAATAGGCTTGAAACAATTACGGCCAAACCGGAACTAGAGACACTGCGTAAATAAATAAACACAACTGGTACTACTGATGCTTTGTAGGCTACGTATGTTTATTATCGACGTGTATATTTGTACAATTTGTACGTCGAAATAAGTAATAATAATATTAGAAATAATAAATACCGGTACCCACAATGTCGCTCTTACTCTCTACCGGTTTCTACTGTGCGTAAGTGTGTGCCGCATTAAATGAGACTTCAGCTTAAAAGTCTTTCTACATTCACGACAATCGAACTGTTTCTCTCCACTATGCACAAGTGCATGCCGCATTAAATCACTCTTCTGTGTAAAACCCTTTCCACACTCATCACATTCAAACGGTTTCTTTCCAGTGTGTATCACTACGTGCTTCTTTAAAGTAGATTTTTTAGCAAAAGCCTTTCCACATACAAGACATACAAACGATTTCTCTCCACTGTGTACACGTGCGTGCAGCGTTAAATAATCCTTCCGCGTAAAGGCCTTTCCACAATCATCACATTCAAACGGTTTCTTTTCTCTGTGCATCAGTGCGTGCTGTGTTAAAGAACATTTTTGACTAAAAGCCTTTCCACAAACACCGCATTCAAACGCTTTCTCTCCACTGTGCACAAGTGCGTGGAGGGTTAAATAATCCTTCCGCGTAAAGGCTTGACCACACTCATCACATTCAAACAGTTTCTCTCCACTGTGTACAAGCGCGTGAAGGGTTAATCGAAACTTTCGCGTAAATGACTTTCCACACTGGGCGCATTCAAACGGCTTCTCTCCAGTGTGTACAAGTGCGTGCCGCGTTAAAGTACATTTCTGCACAAAAGCCTGTCCACACTCGTTACATTCAAACTTTTTCTTTCCACTGTGTACAAGTGCGTGCAGGGTTAAATGAGACTTTGGCGAAAAAGCCTTACCACAATCCCCACATTCCAACGGTTCCATTAGAGCAGAGATGAGAAATTTGGTTAGCAGTACCATACACCTAACTCTACTACCATCACGAAGCTTTCCGAGCAAGGCTACCTGAGATACCGTACGTTTCTTTTCCATCTAGCAACTTAGTAAAACAAACGTATGGTTCGTGATTAACGTCAATATGCTTAACGTTAATAAGCATATATCATTGTGCTTTGAGTGTTTTCGTCTACTGTGTGCACATTTGTTTGGAATTTTGCTTTCATCTGTGTGTCGTGCCCAGTTACGAATTTCAAAACTGCCTTTGTTGGGTCGAAAACACCTGTTTTTTGGTTTTGTACTGCTGTCTTAGTTGTGTGGCTTTGTTTGTTGGTTTTTTTTTTATGTTCTTTTTTTATTTTTTTTTTACCATTTGGTCCAACGCAAGAAAAGCATTAAGAGGGCCATTCAAATAAAAAAACTAAAACCATAATGGTACATACTAAAAAGAAAAAAACAATACAGAAAAGATAAAACACAAAAACAACACATTAACCAGAGTGAGAGCAAAGAGCATCTTTCCTCAGTCCCCTAGTACAACCCCTTCTGAAGCCAGCAATACTAGAGGCATTGACAACGGATTGGTCCAAAAGATTCCACTCTCTCGTCGTACGGGGGAAAAAAAAGAGTCACCAAAATAATCCCTGGTACAGTCAAAGAGTCGAATCTTGTGGTTGTGATCATTCTTTCCATAATAATGTGGCTGTTTTAGATAAACTGACTTAACCACAATGGTTGCATTATTGTAAATCTTGTACAACAGTTCCAGACGATATTCACGTCTTCTGGTTTGAAGGGTGGGCCATTCAAGTTTGCAAATCATGCCAGTGACACAAGAATCCCTTTTGAAGTCTCCAGTAACGACCCTTGCACTTCTTCGCTGCACCCTTTCAATTCTGGATGTGTTGCACTCACTGTTGTTGTCCCAAGCACAGCTAGCATAATCCAACACAGGTCGCACCAATGTTTTGTATGCAAGATCTCTCAGCACACCGGAAGAGTGACGCAGTTTCCTATGTATAAAGTTTGCAGTTGCTGAGCTTTTGATCACAATAGAAGAAATCATATCAAAAACCAAAACTGGTAAAAGGGGCCGCCAAGTTCCGAATGGTTCGGCCCTTCAAAGGAGTGATATCAACACACCAAAACATTCGCCAAGTTAATCGCACCGCTTAATAATTCGAAGGTTAAATGAAAATTAGAACATTGCTACTTTCGGTAGCAATGTTCAAGTTTTCATTTAACGTCCAAAGTATAATTCGTCGCGATTAAGTTGGCGAATGTTTTGGTCTGTTGATATCACTTCTTTGAAGGGCCGAACCATTAGGAACTTGGCGACCCCTTTTACCAGTTTTGGTTTTTGATATGATATCACTCCTTTTTTTTAAATTGTGTATTGATTCAACTCCACCACCGTGCAGATGATTAATAAGTGCCACGTCAACAAGAAATTGGTTTTCAACAATATGCTACTACCTTTTGCCTATAGGCCGAACCATTCTCAACTTAGTCACCTCTTTATTGGCCTTTGGTTTGGTTTTAATTTTGTTGTAATTTGTTGTATTTAGTTAGTTTTGGTGTGTTGATATCACTCCTTTGAAGGGCCGAACCACTCTCAACTTGGTGGCCTCTTCACTAGCTTTTGGCTTTGTTTATTTTGCTTTGTTTTTCACTTGGTGAATTGGACGTGAATACAATTTCTTTGCAACGTTGTTTAGATTTATCGTGATACACTAGCGTGTCTAAGCACGCACGTCAGTATACACGTTCTCATTGTCGGAACTTTGGCCATCCAATGAGAGACGATGCCGACAATACTAAAAATGGTTATAACAATATTTTCTTACTTACGCGCCCTCCCACGCCATTCCTGTTACGCCCCAAGGCTCCAAACCATAAAATGTACGCAGTTCGTATTGTAGTGCACCCATTCGTCCAATTTCATAGCTGGAAGCCTTCCCGTTATCTGGGAATCAATGAATAATCACCCTATGGGATTTAACATGGGGATGAGCGGATTGGCTAGCTAGCTAGCTAGTTAGTAACACATTTTCACAAACAGCAAAAAGGCTTGCTGTTTCGTTGCTTCCTAGGCAATATTGGCAACGAGCGAAAGGCCTTAAAGAAAAAGCGTCAGAATGTCAGGTTTCCAAGAATTATTACATATTCTTGACCTACGAAGCAATGTCAGCCAACAACCCTTTTTAACGACCCTTTTACAGTAGGCCTAACTGATTTGAGTTTACGTCAAAGTTATTAAAACCTAAAATAAATAAATTAAATAAACACCTAGATTGATCGCATGGTCCGCACTATGTGTCTATCGTGAAAACTGATGTGACTCCATTAAAAACAATATTAGACATTTATTTACAATCAACACACATGGTAATTTTACATCCAATCCTTTTGGCCAAATATAATTGACCAAAATTAATGACCTCTTCGTTTACAAACCTTATCAAAACTACTCGCCTCCTCACTAGGCTTTTGAACAAGCTCTATTTAAATTCTTCTTTTTCCTCAGTCCATCTTCAACATTCTTGATGGTTTGTTTACAAACTTTATTACATGTGTTATTGTAAAATGAACACTCCTAGCTTAACTGGTGTGTTTGTGTCTATATTAGCTAATTAAAACATAGAGCATTTTTTATCGAACTACGGTCACATCGTTTTCCTTTTTTTTTCGAAAAAATATAAATTACTGTTAATTGCTTTGCAAAAACATAACGTTTCTAAAACCTTTCTGTTTGATACTCAAATCCGCATTTTTGACTTTGACTGTTGCCTTGAATGACCGCCTCTTTTGTATTCTCAATGCATCTTTCTGGGCCTCTAATCGTGTGTGATTCAGATCGCCTCCAGCAGCCAGGAAACGGGGCGGGACTGGAGCCTTAAAAAAACACGTCTTATTTCATTGCGGTCGGGAAGCCAAGAGAGCGAGCAACCTCTCTCAACAAGCCAGCTCTCGCGAAACGTTCGCTCTTACGTCATGGTATTTTCCTGGCTGCTGATTGGTCAAACGTCTGTGTCCAAACCATGTGACCTTACTTCTACTTAACTTAATTATTTAACTTAATTATTTCTTTTAATGCTTCATATATTTAATTGCTATTTGTAATTATAGTTTTTAACACAACATAAAATCATTACGCACTTTGACGTGAATATTTCTGTACTTAAAGCTGAGATGTATAATGCAATGTAGACTAGCAGTGCTCAGTAAAGCAAGCGTTTACTAGTTGTTTTCGCGGCCGTTACACGTTATTGAGGGGCAGATTTTGCATTGAAAGCAGCATAGCTGGCATTCAAACACGAGTTAATTTTTGTCAGGTGGGTCATTGCTCTCGATTTCAACACAATTTAAGCTTTTATACCGCTTTATTATATTTCCCCAAGTACCTAAAATGTGCCCAACTATGCTCCAAGATATAAGACACTGAAGCAATGGCGTCGCGCTTCAATGGTTTATGTAGGGAAATAATTAATGGCTTAATTAATATTTATAACAGAAACAATACAATTAATTAATTGAATGCATAATTGCATAATATCATACATTTATTAAATGCATGAGCCGAGTATTTATTCGGATAGATCAAAACGACTCCAGATAGCAATTATAATTGGGAGTCCTTCTTCAAAGACGACCGAGAGGCGGGAAGATCATTTGAGACTGAACAAGTGTAAATACACCTATTGTTAGAGTTTAAAAGATGGCATTACCAGCTGACATTATTTACGACAGTTTCGTAGAAGCTAAATGACTTTCTAGAAGTAGATTTAATTAAGATAAGATCGTCGCTCATGATCGATCACTACGTGGAATAACAATAAGTCCATCCCACACGGGATGGCGGCATATACCTTCAAAGCACCGCGTACGGGGAACAATTAATGAACCCGAACGCAACAAAAGAATGATTAACAGGCGGAGAGGTCCCAATTAATGATAAGGGCCCAAGCTGTCCAAATGTTATTATATTTAGCATTTCAATAATAAATCAATACTACAATGGATTGATCATGGCCGATAACGCCACAGTATTTAAGCTGAACCTCGGAATGCGTGATATCATCCGATCACCAGCAGCTTACCAGTCGCTAACTAGTTCACGCCAGTCAAATTCCGAAGGCCGCAATCCAGAAGTACGCCAGGCAGATTTCCGTGCCGAGCTAGCGACGGGGCTTCGCCGCTCAGCCGACCCGTGGGCCCATGGCCGCACTCAAGCTTCAATTAATGAGCTAAGTATTCTGATTGATTAGCGATAGCTAATTGTGTTTATGCTTAACTAGTACCAATCCGTACGCTACTAAATTAACCCGAGTTTCCCTTAATTTAACTCAGAGAATATAATAATGATTAGGTTTACCACTCCACTTAATCCGTAATGCCATTCGTTAGACTCATGTCAAATCATTGTAATCATACAATCAAATCATAATAATCTGTCACTGATTTAATGGGCCATATGTGGGGTCAATATTGTGTACAGCGGAGTGTTGATTAAAGGCCAAGTATAATTGGATGTTTGCTTATTATTTAGCCTACCTATTTTATACTTGATTAGTGTTTTATACAATTGTTTGCCCTTATGCCATCCTAGACAATAATGTTTATTCTGGTCAAATGGTCACTGGAATAGAAAATTACATTTACAACCTCGACAATTGAATTAATGTGATGTTTGTTGCCTAACTTGGCGCGACACACTAGCGTGTGTCTAGATATGCTCGCCCCAGTTTAGGTTTGAATCAAGATACACACCTAAACATTTTGAGGAGCTAACACGATTTATGGTTCTTTGATTCTTCTTTCTTCTTTCTTCTTCTTTGATTCTTTGATTCATTTGCACTTGTTGTAATGCTGTCTTGTAAATTTGATTTGTAATAAAACCGTAATTGTGTTGTAAAAAAAAAAGAAATATGGGGGTATATAAAATAGATTGGGTGTGTGTATTGCTTAATACTGACGTTGACTTTACACCATACACTTTTCGCTAAATTGCTAGACGGAAAAGAAACGCACAGATAAAGGCTGCGTTCTGGCTCCACTCCAGGCCTGTCAGCTATAGGGATGTTTTTAAAGCCAGCGGCTTGCTTGCTGAGCGCTGAGTTTGCTTGGTTTTGGCTTCCTCTTCTTTTCCCATTTTCAAGCTGAAATTAAAAACGACATTATTTGAAGCTTACTAAGCACAAACATGGCCGACAATGACAAAATCAGTTGTTATATCTCTTTTCTCTGTTTTATCGCATTATTAGTAGCGTTTAAGATGATGAGAGTAAAGACTAAGCGATTGAACTGCTGGCAGCCAGGGCCCCCACATCGAAGTTAGGGGGCTGGGTCTAACTACAAAAGCGGGCCCAATTCCCCGACTGAAATCGTAAAAAGGTTACACTACGTTATAATATACGTCGGCCACAATTGTGTTTAACGGGGTTGGGTCATTCCTAAATGCGGGCTACTTACGTCTGAAGGCTTCCCTGCCTAACAGGCCAACAGGTGGAAATGCAGTGCTTCTGCTCCGGTGAAGTTGGATTGGAGTTTCTGTTTGTTGGGAGTATAAAAAATGCACAATAAACACAAATCGAGTACATCACTCAGTCATCAAAATTCACAATTGCGAAAAACAAATGTTAGCCGTGCGGGCCCCTTAAGAACCTGGGCCTGGGCACAGTGGGTCCACCTGACATCCCCCCCCCCCTCCCGTTGTGTTGGCCCTGCTGGCAGCTATCAATATCGTACTTATCACGCACGTATCACGTAGATTTATCGCATGTATTAGGATTGTTGCCGATTGTTGCTCTGCGGCAGTGGCGCATGAGCACATCGTGCCCCCATATTAGCTGCGTAAGCTCAGCGAACTCAGCAACCTTTATCCTCGCTTAGTTGGCTGGCCAGCGACTGCTAAGCCGCTGACTTTAAAAACGACGGAAAAGTTTCTCAGCGGCAAGCGGCTTGAATTAAAAAACGGGAAAGCTTACCTCGCTTCCAAGCGGCTCGCAAGCCGCTGACTTTAAAAAACACCCCTTTTTCGTTCTCTTCCGGTAATAGCAAAAGCAACATCAACGACCAAAGTATTATCACTCGCAAACAGGTGGTTGACAAACCTACACGTGGCCAAAATTGTTTGGATATCATTTTTACTTCAGTGGTCGATGATCTCCATGTTGATATTGAGGAAGGTGTGTCTGATCATCAGATCGTGAAGGTTATTTTTCCCCTGTTTACTAAACCTAGAGAAGTTAAGAAGATTAAACGTTTCATGTACAGAAAGACCGACTGGAGTAAAAGTGAACCAAAAACTAGCTGCCAGTTACACAAATTTTATTGCTACAGCGAGTTCTCAAACAATATCCGAAAACTGGGACTATTTTAAAAATGAGCTTTTAAATACTGTTGAAGAATTTACTCCAACTTGCTACGTCTCCCCAAATAGGGACAAGCCTTGGATGAACAGAGCCTTAAAGCGTCTGATTAACAAAGGCAGAAGATTGCGCAAAAAAGCTTCAGTTTTGAGTTCTGCGAACTTAAGAGAGGACATACAATCCTTGCGGAGCGAAATTAAACGTCAGATTCGTGAGAGAAAAAGAAATTTTATGAATTCACTTGGTGACGAAGTTTCCCTGAATCCAAAACGTGTTCGGTCCTACATAAAGAATATAAACCCCAAAGTGTGCAATATACCGTCTTTGGTATCCCCAGACGATGAACGGGTCGAAGATAGTTTAGGGAAATGTAATTTATTGAATGCATATTTTAAGTCTGTGTTCTCTGATCCCTCTCCTATCTGTGATTAGCATAATCTTCCCCATAGAACTCCAAATAGGATGAACGATATCGTGATCAGTCGGGCTGGTGTCGGTAACTTAATACGCACGTTAAAGGAAGGAAAGGCCCCTGGTCCTGATGGCATTGGTGCTATGATCTTAAGAAATACCGCTGATGTCAGCACTGACTTCTTAGTGTTTTTTTTCGCAAGGTTACTCGTCCTGGGGAAAATACCAAACGATTGGTTGCCGTCAGCAGTAGTGCCGTTGTTCAAAAGTGGGAAAAAAAGTGATGTCAGAAATTACAGGCCAGTTGCTCTGACATCAATTTGTTGTAAGATGCTTGAGCATATTGTCGTTAAGGAGATGGTAAAGTTCTTAGATAGTGAAAACCTTATCACAAAGGAACAGTTTGGGTTTCGAAAAGGCTCGTCATGCGAGCTAATGCTTGTGTTAATGGTTCACGACATGGCTGTGGGTCTCGACCAGGGCTATACAGTGGACGTGATTTTGCTGGACATGGCTAAAGCTTTCGATACAGTTCCACACGATCTTTTACTAAGGAAGATGGAGGCGTATGGTATTTCTAAGTCAGTTATCCAATGGTTCAGTTGTTTTTTGAAAAACAGAAACCAATACGTCATTATCGAGGGTTCCAAATCCACCATGGTGTCTGTTACGTCGGGTGTGCCTCAAGGTTCCGTGAGCGGTCCTGTTCTTTTTTTGTTATATATCAACGACCTGACGGATGTCGTTGCCTCGTCACATAAACTGTTTGCTGACGACACTCATATCTATCGAGTCATAAAGGAGGAGATGGATAACCTTGTTCTTCAAGCGGACCTGGACAGGGTAAACAAATGGTGTAATACATGGCAGATGAACTTAAACGCTACAAAGACGAAAGCAATGCATATATCACATAAGCGAAACATTAGTTTTCATGTTTATATCCTAAAAGGTCTTCCACTCCAAGTTGCTGACTCCATCACTTGCCTTGGAGTCAAAATTAATAAAAAGTTAACGTGCTTTAACGTGCTTAGGATGCTTGCTATCATCAGAAACTCCTTCTCTGTTCTTGACGAACGTACATTCTTTTTGCTCTACCGCTCCCTTGTTCGCAGCATCCTTGAGTACGCTAATTCTGCTTGGTGGATCAGATTTGAATCCGACCGCGACAAACTCGAGAGACTCCAGAGAAGAGCCACAAAACAGGTCCACTCCATCCGTCACCTCTCCTACACTGAACGCCTGAAAGCTCTCCGACTCCCCACCCTCGAATACCGCAGAATCCGAGGCGATCTCATCTTTACCTACAACCACCTGCACTCTCCCTCAAACACAAATAAACCCCTCTTTGTCCTCAATAACAACCCACAAACTAGAAACAACGGGCTCAAGATCTTTCAACGCCGCTGCACTTCCAAAAACCGTGAACTCTCTCTCCCTTTCCGGATTTGCAGCACCTGGAACCGTCTGCCTAGGGACATTGTCACCGCATCAAATACCAATATCTTCAAAACCAAATTAGATACCTTCTTACCGACCATCACCCCTCAGTTTGTGTACAAGAACTGGTGAACCCTACCCATTTCCTCCCAGCATCAAAAGCAACAAGCTTCCTGCTGGTGTTTTTCAATGTCAATGTCAATGTGGTCCGACCATGTGGAAAACATCTGCGCCAAGGCAAGTGGTGAAGTTCGTTTCTTTCATAGACTTTTGAAAGATACTAGCCCCAAGGTTCGTGCAGCTGTCTTTAATGCCGTGGTAAGACCTAAGCTTGATTATTGCATTGCTGTGTGGGACCCCTACACGAAGAATCTATCCGACTGCTTAGAGCCGTGGTGGCGAACCTATGGCACGCGTGCCAAAGGTGGCACACAGAGGCTTTTCTAGTGGCACGCAAGCCTTTTGAAAAAATAGTGCACAATGGTATATTTTCCCTAACAAAATAAACACACGTATAAGTTGTTACACCACGGTTGCTTTCTTCCCCTTCTCTTTACGAACAATGGAAGCAGTCCAATGCTCATAAGATGAGTAGCTTGAGTGAAATGTGAGACTCACGGCCATTGTCAGAACTGAACTGATTGCATGCGGTACAAGGCCCGCTGAAATAGTAGCTGCGCTCACTCAAGGCCCGTCAGCTTGCTTCTGTTTAGTCACAGACACGCCAGGAGTCGTCCAGTACCGTACGTCATAAGGATTGGTATCTGAACAAAATTTATACTTTAAAATTCAAACAAGTAAAGGTAGCGATCAAATTGCGAGATCTGGCGCATATTGAGGGATTTTCACGCATTCACTTAGCCCCGATACAAATTCCTTTGGGTTCACAATCCGTACGGCACTGGACGACTCCTAGCGTGTCTGTCACTAAACAGAAGAAAGCTGACGGGCCTGGAGTGGAGCGCAGCTACTATCTCAGCGGGCCTTGATGCGGTATATAGCATGTTCAAGAATTGAATGATGAATAATTAAAGAGAGAAGCTTTTGCCAAATTTATTTAATTATTCAACATTCAGCCTCAACACAGAAACGGGCTGAATACCAAAAGCAGTTCAACTTATATTTCATTATTGGAACGAACTTCTTTGCGACTTTGCCGCCATGAAAAAGTTGGCGTTTGCATTATTAGCGACATCTGAATCCAGCTACTACTATGCGCAAGTAGACTCACGTATGAACACTATCTATTCGACCCAACCCTGGAAGACAATAGCAAGGCATGCATCAAAATAAAGCTATGCGAACCGCGCATCTAAAAATTAGCATATGAGAAACAAGAACATTAATCGCACGAATGCGGCACACGCTGCATGTTTTGTAAGCTAATTTTTGCTTTATTGGCACTTACATAAAGAAAGGTTCGCCATCCCTGGCTTAGAGCGTGTGATGCGCAGAGCAGCTAGAATGGTGTACGGCGACTTTCGTAGTTCAACCTGTGTCACTGGGCTTTGTAACAAACTGAAATGGTTTTCCATGGCTGATGGAAGGAGAAGCCACAGATTACAAGTGATTTTCCGTATCCTAAATGGAAACACGATACTAAACCCCTCCGATTTTTGCTCTCCTCCTGATTTTATTAGTCGTGTCGACCACATCAGGAAAGTAAGGCGTTACAGGTGCAACAAAAACTCCCTGGCAGGGTCCTTTTTCCCCCGTACCATCATTGACTGGAATGGTCT
The DNA here is from genome assembly GCA_023313725.1 of Lithobius niger. Taxonomy (NCBI): domain Eukaryota; kingdom Metazoa; phylum Arthropoda; class Chilopoda; order Lithobiomorpha; family Lithobiidae; genus Lithobius; species Lithobius niger. Next base: position 6,422 of record JAHWFP010157072.1, on the reverse strand, counting down.
TGACCACAAGGTCATTTGTGCTTCGAGCGACGATATCTTTGCTAAAAAGCTGTTGGCATGTTGTAGAACGCTTACATGTAGTCATTGTTGCTGAGTGTTTCCTCATGTTCTGTTTTTTCTTTTAAATATGAAATTGCTATTTTGCTCTTTTAGGGCGTTGCGATTATTTTGTAAATAAAAATGTAAATAAATTCCAGCCAGTTCTTCCAGTTTTTTTTACAGCTATGGGTAATGATGCACTTCCTAGAGTGGAGGAGATGAAGATTTTGGGTGTTACTCTAAACAACACTCTTAATTGGAATTCCCACATTAGTGACATTACAAGTCGTGCGGGAAAGCAATTGCGATTTTTGAGTAGAGTGTTACGGGGTTTCACTCCTTCGACTAAACTCACTGCCTACAAGAGTATGGTTAGATCAAAAATGGAGTATGCTGCTGTGGTATGGGACCCCTACCAGGAGGTCCAGATTAATATGCTTGAGGCTGTCCAGAGGCGTGCCATCAGATTTGTAGAAAACGATTTCAGCTGGTTTGCTAGTGTTAGTGAGATGACCGAGAAATTAAACTTGCATAGTTTGAGAGATCGTAGAAAGGATAGCAGGCTTGCTCTCCTTCACAAAATTGTGCATGGTCGTACCATCTTGGATCCTGATAGTCGACTTACTAAACCAAATTTTACTGGACGAAACGATCATCCCATGAAGCTTGGAGTTTGGCAGCCAAGCACTGACTATTTCAAGTGCTCGTTTTACCCAAGAACTGTTGTTGAGTGGAACAAGCTGCCGATTGAATGTGTACGTCACACCAATCTCTCTGGTTTTAAAACTTCCTTGGGGAAACTTGCCACTGGCTGTGTTGATAAGTAATTGTTGGTTGATATTTTGCTTTTGTTTTTAGTTTGATATGTACAGTCGTACATAATTTTTAAATTAAATTAAATTAAATCTTGGGTAATCTCGCTTGTGTAAACTTTACAACGGGAGATAGCGCTGCTATAGCTTAGTCCGTTGAATTGAGGGAACCGACCCAATAATAGAAAGTACGGTATTTGGGTGAATTAAAAGCAGATGGCGCACCACGTTGAATTGGCCAAGGTTCGAAATAAAAATTGGACAAACGTACAGCAGCAGCAACAGCAGTAAAAGTAGACGATTGCAGACAATTGAAGACGATTACGGACGTTTGTATGAATTTGAATATGTGTAGGATGAGTGAATAGGGCTTCGTGTAGCTCTTGTATTCTGTGTGATCCATGATTATATTTATACACAAGAGAATGGAACAGTTTGAACCTGGTGAATGTGAAAAGGGCCTTGCAGAGAAGTGCCATAATTTAATGGGGCACTCGCTTGTATTCAGTGGGAAAAAACAGTTCGAATGTGAGGAGTGTGGTAAGGCTTTTGCGCAAAAATCCGCTTTAGCGATGCACGCACTTGTGCACAGTGGAAGGAAACCGTTTAAGTGTGGTGAGTGTGGAAAGGCTTTTTCGCAAAAGGGGAATTTAGCACAGCACGTTTTTGTACATAGTGGGGAAAAACCGTTTGAGTGTGGCGTGTGTAAAATGGCATTTCAGCACAAGTTTCGTTTAACGCAGCACGCAAGTATACACACTGGGAAGAAAGAGTTCGAATGTTGTGACTGTGGTAAGACTTTTGTAAGCAAGTGGAATTTAACGCAGCACACGCTTGTACACAGTGGAGATAAACCTTTTGAATGTGATAAGTGTGGAAAGGCTTTTGTGCGCAAGTCGGCCTTAACGGAGCATGCAGTTGTACACAGCGGAGAGAAACCTTTTGTATGTGGGGAGTGTGGAAAGACTTTTGCTCGCGAGATTTATTTAACTAACCACGCCGTCGCGCACACTGAAAAGCAACAGTTAGAATGTTGTGAGTGTGGAAAGGTTTTTTCGCGCAAGGCTTCGTTAACGCATCACCGCTTGCTTGAGCACAGTGGAAAGAAACCGTTTAAGTGTGAGGTATGTGGAAAGGCCTTTGCGTACAAGTTTTATTTAGCGCAGCACGCTCCTGTGCATGAAAAGAAATCGTTTGAATGTGGTGAGTGTGGAAAGTCTTACGCGCGCAAGAGTCATTTTACGCGGCATGCCCGTGTCCACAGTGGAAAAATCCCGTTGCAAGGTTTCTCCTGCCTCCTGCCTGGCCAGTCTGCGAAAGACACACAATCTGCATGAACATTTGGTCGTCTTTGATCATTCCACTGCTTGGGCACTTCACTCTGGCTATAGTTTGTTTCACATTCTATTTGTAGGTAGGCTGTGTCTCAGGTCCCGGTGACGGGATCCAGTTTATAAAGACTCGGGTCCCGATGAATTCGTTGAAAACTAGGCCTAAAGCGTGTTAAAGTGAACCTAACCTAAACTAATTAATCCTAACCAAAACTAATAAAGGTTTGCCTAAAAACTACGAGTTTTTTGTTTGCCGGGATTCACACACAGAGAACTCTGCTCCCGGCAACGCGTCCAAATAGGCTTGAAACAGTTACAGCCCAACTGGGACTAGAGACACTGCGTTGTAGGAAACTGAATGCATGATGCCACGTTTCCTTGCACTACGAGTACAAAAACGTGGATATCATACTTGTAGACACTACAGAGTTATACTGTTACAGTCTATGAGTGGGATATTTACGTGTTTTATTGCGCTCGTAGTGGAAGAAAACGTGGCATCATGCGATAAGTATCCTGCAAACATAGTGTGGAACAAACTAGACCTGGGCCAAAGGCTGCTGTTCTGCCCCTTGAGGCCAGTGACCTTCTCAAGCAATAATCTCTAGTCATCGGGAGTCTCGGAGCGTGTAATGCGCTATGAAAGTGTTCGTAGCACGACCACATACCTTGGCACCATCCAGTTGTGAATGTCGTCTTTAACATTCGGATAAGATTTGCATTAAAAGTTTTAAACAAATGGGTAATGTTTAACAGTAGTAAATTGAACATTTGCTTTTCACATCTCGATTTTGATATGTTAGTAACAGTGAGAGCAAGAAGCTATTCGCCACAGCTTAAAGAACACTTCCCCCACCCAGATATGACACTCGTGTGGCAAGTGAAGCCTCGTTTTTTTTCTGGCGCGTCATACTTCGTACTTGATTCGCCAGCGGGTGCAGCGATCGGCCGCAAGGATGTGTATAATTAGAACGATTAGCAAAGAAAATACGCACGCATGCGCTGTGATAACGCTGCCGTAGGGGCAGTATGTTTACATCGTGTTTGCGTTTCAGTTTCGCTATCTGGTAGTGACATCTGGCGAGTAAAGTGCGAGGCCATGAATGACGTCGCGCCGACGTGTTGCTGAAACGAGTCTTCGTTTTTCTAGCGCTCGCTGAGTTACTAGTGGCGTATCTGTTGGAGGAGTGTTCTTTAGTCTGTGCGATTCGCGTAACAGCACCATCACACACAAAAAAAGAGTTAAATCAAAAATGTATCAAGTCTGTTTTTGAAACAGTTGACCGAGTCGTTGCTCATAGTGTCAAGCTTCTTTTGTAACCCTCAGCAAGCAGGGTAACTCGGCGTTGCACATTTCCGTGGTCAGTTTGTCTTTATTAGGATTGGGCTCCAAATAGAGGTATTCTAGTCGAGATGTGAGCGGACGCAAGTCTTGTGTACACGTTTAAACTTGTCTGCAGGGATGGTCCCGACAGACAAAATTGGTGACAAAATTACTGACAGAATTCAAAACTTGATTTCGCAGACAATGAATTCAAAGGAAATATTAAACATGACACAAAGAAAAATCAGAAGTTTACGTTAAAAATTAACTGAAAGGATGTTGAAAATCTTATTAACGTCTGCCTTTGTAACATTTCAAAAGGGCATGATTTGTCCAGTAATGCATACGGTACCTTATGCAATTACCTTATGCAATTATGGTATAATATACTCTCATTACCAACATGAATGGGTGCACTGTCAATATGCTGTCACTGTGAGCCAGCTCAGTCTGTGTGTACCTTGCGTGTAATGATGACCAACTCTTGTCAAAAGCGTGTCCTTTCAGTACACGAGCTGTCAGGCTCGGACTGGCCATAGTGCCCTTTGGCTACCATACTTTCGGTGCCCCTTTTGTAATCTACTTTAATCCTCGCGAAGAAAAATTATTGGTTTGGGATGCCCTGTCCACTGGTATCCTTTCCCTACAGGCACAAATTCCCTTCTATCTTTTTCCTCCCTTTACTTACGTTTTTAACGCATTTTTTAAACTCGCTCTCACAAGCTCACTTCAACTTTTCCAAAATATAAAATGTGTGTTTAAGAATACACTCCAAAGCAGGAAATGACAACAGAATACGAAAAATAAGCAAAGCTTCTTGAGCTCGACCCCGGCCATTATTGGGGGGCGTATAGCTCTTCCGAAAACCCCTAGACAGTCTGAGATACCATAACTTATCAGAGTTTCCTGTAAAACGCATAGCGCCCCTCCCTAAATGGCACAGGCGCCCTTTCCTACCCAGTCTGACTCTGCGAGATGTGTATGCAATTTGTGTGGTGGCTGGTACACAATGATGAGGGAGAGGTTTTCATAGCAAAGTAAGGCGTGACGCATTTAATGTTTTATAGTACCACTAGGTATTCTCAGTTCTAGGTAAGAGTTTTTCCCTAGGAGAAAAAAAAAATCCCTTTGGACCATTGTTGAAACTAATTATCTGAAGTTGATTATTAGCTTTCGGAATGTCACATATTCCTGCTGGGCTGATAGTACATAAAATTAATGTGCTATGTCGGCTTCACATGTCCAGTCGTGTTGCCAGTGAAAGTATGGCTGGCAGTTTAACCCTTTCGCGGCCGCCGTCGCCGAAATGCGACAGCGCGTCTATCCACTTCCTGGCCCAGCGTCGCTGATTTGCGCCAAGCACGCACACCTTTGTTAAAAGGTAAACAGCACTGCTATTGGTTAGTTTTGGAGGCTTGGCCGTGACGTCAGCCACCCTGAAACTGTAACCGACCAGCTCATTGGTTGCTGGAATTTTTTTCGGCCTAGACAATTACGTAACGAATTTTTCTATTGGTTGGTGGCCAACGCATGCTTTCTCCAAGCTAACACGATGTGGCGGCTTTCCTGCTAGACAACTGAAACAACATGGCGGCGTCAAGCTCAATGGCCGATCGTGAAGAGGCATTTCACGAAATATTTGGAGACGGCGATAGTGATGATTCGGACTTTGAAGGTTTTATCGCCGATCCCAATAGACATCCACAAAACAGCGACGAAGACATTAGTGACAATTCTGATAGTGCTAGCGGAAATAATGACAGCGATGACGATGCAACAGGAGTTAGGCCTAAACGACGTCGACCAAATTCCGATGCGCGCGGTGGTTGGACAAGCGATCACGACGCTACTGCTAAGAAAGATTCGTGGTTGCCGACATTTTCGAAAACTCCTGGACCAGCAAAAAATACTGAATCGTGGATTTTACGTCAGTATTTTTTTTCATGCTTTCCCGTATTGCAGTTCATAGTCGACGAAACAAATAGATACGCCGCTCAACAATTGCCGGGCGTGGCTGCTTCAGTTCGTGAAAAGTGGTATGACGTAACGATTTAAGAAATGACCGCATTTTTAGCCATAATTATCGTTATGGGTATCGAAGTTTTGCCCACAATAAAGATGTACTGGACCACCAACTGGTTGCTCCAGGTACCGTTTTTTTCAACGATCTTTTCAAGAACTTGTTTTGAGACTATTTTGCGGTTTTTGCACGTGTGTAATAACGAACTAGTAGTGGCGAGAGACGACCCAGGTTATGATAGGCTTTACAAAATTAGAAGTTTCATCAATCAGCTTGTAAAAGGTTGGAAAGAAAATTATGTTTTGGGTAAAAAAATAAGCATTGACGAAAGCATGATAGGCTTCAAGGGTAGAATATTTATGTTACAGTACATGCCCAAAAAACCGACCAAATGGGGCCTAAAATCATGGGTATTAGCCGACTCAAAGACAGGCTACACTTGGGGCTGGCAGTTATACTCAGGGAAGGTTGAAGTAGCTGAAAAAGAGTTGGCCTTTCGAGTAGTTACCGATTTGGTAGAAGGTTTGGAAGATGCAGGCCATATTCTATATTGTGATAACTTTTACTCAAGCCCTCGTTTATTTTTTCACTTAGCTGAAAATGGCATTGGAGCTTGTGGCACTGTACGAAGCAACCGGAAAGGCTTGCCAACCGAATTGAAAAAAAAAACTGCAGAGGGGCTCTGAACCTCTTTTCCTACGAAAGGACAAACTTCTAGCAGTTCAGTGGATGGACAAACGACCCGTTTTTGTCCTGTCTTCCATCCATAATACTGCTGTAAAAGAGACTACTACACGACTGAAAGGAGCTGGTGGTGCAACTCAAACAATAACAAAACCTGTGATGGTGCTTGACTATACAGAGCACATGGGAGGAGTAGACAGAGGAGACCAGTT